>UZAF01022182.1:0-10306 GCA_900617895.1 Haemonchus placei
TTTTTCTCAGATATGTTGTCAAATCAGTTTTTTAGATAAGCATGATTCTGAATTTCCAGGTTTTTACGAGAGCAACTACTCCCAGCGTATAGGCTGTTTGGACCTCGACTACGGATACAATATCACCCATTTGGTGTTTCCAAGTACACAAAATGCGAATGGGGCGGTCGACACATAGAGTGAGTGATTATTGCTGGTTGCTTGAGTACGCAAGGGAAGAACAAGCATTCACAACAACTAACTGGTGAGATTGAGTGAATTTGAGGGTTGTAACGAGCTGCTTTCATCGGCGACAAGGTTCGAACAAGCCTAATTGTCTACATCTCTTTGATGCAAGTGGAAATTTAATCCGAGAAAAAATAGCTTTTGTGAAACATTGCTACCCATTCAGCATAATATTACAACCTATCGCCCAAGAGGAACTGTACAAGAGAGATTTCAAAACTGAAGAAATCTCGAGGAAACATTTAGGGATGGTGCTTGAGATGTCCACATACGCTCTGTATAAATAGTTTGAGTTTTGAGGTCCCCTGAAACCATTTTTTTCATTTTTTAGTACCTGTAACGCCTAGAGCTTCTACAGGTTTATCCACTGATTTTTGATGATTTCCATGTATGGGCGGTCTCCATACATTTTACTTTCAGGTGCGGAAACACCTCAGGGAATTACTAACATTAGGAAAGAGAACATTTGGGCGCGTAATGGTATTCATAATTGTAAGCACTTTCATTACATTCCAGTAGCGCTCGAAAGTCTTCGGCTAAATGCTTTTTTAGCCGAAACCCCTTCCCCAATGAATCTGATTATGCGAAATTTCAATGTGTTGGGGTGTAGTGTGAGTGTTGACCTTTATCAACCTGTAAACTGCCGATCGGTTAGAAACGCTGCAATCGAAGAAATAATGCGGTGATGGCCATGTACGGCTATCTCTGAACCTCGGTATAGTGTAAACGTTGGTTTTCTTTACTTGAAGTCTGACGAGGTTGATAAAAATCCTTTATTTCGACTTACGTTTCGGCGTTGATCGCCTTCTTCAGAGCGTGGAAAGATCGAAGCAATTTATGACGGGGACGTATAGCTTAGAAAGAAAACTTAGAAAGAAGTTTACTGTGCTGCACTTTGTTGTAAGCTTTACAAAAGTCCAGATAAATAAGGACAGTAGGATACCCCTCATCCAAGTCCTTGATGCAATTGGTAATGTCTCTAACAATGCAGTTACCGTTGATTTACTCTTCTGAAAACCAAGTTGGCTTGATGAATTAATAGCATGTTCCTCGAAGTGAGACACAATCGTTTTCTTCAAAATCTTCTCAACAAGCCTGGCGAATGTGGACGAAATACTGATTGGACTATAGTTATCGGGGGAAGAGGATGGTTGTTTTTTCAGTAATGGTGTGACGAGCGCGAATCTTCATTCGCTCGGGACCTCTGCGCGCATAAAACTCAGGTTGAACAAGTGCTAAAGGGCTATTACGTGCGCTTTTTGATAAAAGCCAAAGAATTGATAACTTTTCTCAATGAAGTCATTATCCTTACGCAGACTCTAGGCGAAAATAGCAAAAATCTGACGGTAAGGGCCCAGTCTTCGGACGTCCGCTAGAAGTGGCGCGCTGCCGAGCTCTATATTTCTATCATGAAGAGAACGAAGGTGTGGAGAGTGGCGCGTTTTTTGCAAAGGCGCTCTGGCTACAGGGACAAATAAATGGATGACATGGTGCAAAATGAATAGAAAAAGCTCGTACGTATCATAGGTTGGCGCGGAGTACAAATAACCAACCAAATCAATACTACTAGGCATGCGCATACGGCATCATAGTTCTTGTTTTTATTCATCCTCCTCGTCACTAAGTAATCTTTACATGATGCGAGATTGAGAAAAAAAAGATTGTAGAATGATCAGTGGTGTCAATAGATGGGCCCACATCAACAATTTCAATCAAGTACAGTGGAAGCGTGCGTATGAGTGGTAACAAACTGTGAAAACCCATAAGATTTGCATAGATCTAAAAAATCCCTGGATGAAGGAGAGCGTGCACTAAGGTGGGGGCTCGAGGCCCACTTGATGTCACGCATATTGAAATCGTATAATGCATGCTTGGTTACGTGAGGTCATGTCACTAATAGCCTTTATGAGTTTGTGTACATGAGATAAACGAACAGGTAGGCGCCTTGTAAACTAATACGAGTCGCACTAGCGTATTGCAGTCTAGGAATCCTTAGCGAAGGGTTTCATAGGCTGGCGGAACGGATTCAAGAAAAACTATTACTGGGCAGAGAGATTTATGTATGATGGAAGCGATCCCTCCACCTTCCCTCCCTGTAAGATCACAGCGAAGCATCGAAGCATTTTGTATTGTGACGACAAATCACCCAAAAGCATAGATTTAGTACCCGTGGGAGTGGGCCACATCTCTACAATAGCAATGATATCATAATGAAATTTTTGGATTGCGAAAAGAAATGCTTCCTTCTTCTTGACAACCGTCCTGATATTCGTAAAAAGGAAAAATAATTGATGCTGCTTCTGTCCCTCCATTCGAAGGTGACTACTCAGTTTGAATTGAGCGGGAAGGAAGCAGAAACTGGAGGTTCCTGGATCGTGACTGCACGACAACAGAACTGGGTTGAGTTGTAACATTGTGACTGCTGAGACGAGCCATTCGCTCGGTACGAAATCTTTCCCTTTCCTCCTTCGAAGGGAGCGGAGACTTCAGAACACCTATCATATTTCAAACGAGGGGCCTTGCGCAACCACAACGAAATACGGAGAAGGGAAGGCAACCTTAAGAAGCATGTCGTTGTTGTGCCGACCCAGTCCATACACCGAGATTTCATAGCAAACGACTGATAAAAATTCCATAATGTCCACTACAGCCCGAAAACTATGCATAACTCGAAAGAACATTGGCTCCTAACTTTTAGAAATACCGGAAATGATCACAGAGGCGGCGCTAAACTTTCATGCGAACTTACACCAAAGAGGAGAAGGTGCTGGCTTAGAAGAGTTCAGACGACGTGTTCATACGAAATTACCCCCGAAACAGGAGAAGGCGCTGGCAGGCTCAGAAAGATTCAGAGGATTCGAAGCAGTTACAACAGAAACATCAGAAGGGGAACCAGAAAGTCGGTGCTCGAGTTCAGCGTTTTCTAATCTTAATTGACTGACTTCCAATTCTTTGAATAAAACGGAAATGGAGTACATCTGAGTGCGCTCTTTAAATAATCAGGCCAGAACCGTTTTCAAATAAGAAGGTGTCGATTCATCCGAAAGCAGTAGTTCGATTTGACGGCCAATATCAGACGAAGAGTCGGGCAATGACTCTTGACCTTGGCGGAAATTCTGAACAGAAGTAGGGACAAGCGTTGTAGAGTTCATCACGTAAACGCTGTGGTTGGAGACGAATAACCTTTACAATTGCCTAAATAAACACCAAGGCTTCAGTGATGAGGCTTCCGGCCACAAGGAATCAACGTAGAACAAAAAGGGGTAGAGATCAAGAAGTCAATAAGTCAATAATATCGACCACGGCGGATTGATTGCCCGCCCTAGAAAGAAGAAACTGGAAAATTTGAAAAGAAATACCTTATGCGATGGCAAAATTCGGCTTCCTTTACACACCGTGCCATCCTGGTGCTCGCACACGGCTGGTAACAGAATAAACAGTCAGGCAAGGAGCATAACGGAAATCAACCAGAAATATGCAGAAGTAAATAAAAACGGAGCGCACGTGGCCTCCAACGGTGATGAAACTATTTAAGCAGAGCTTACCTTTGGTACGCTTTTTCCATTTTTTCATTTTTTTTCAGTGCCTATAACGAGTAATCGAGCGTCTTCTACAGGTCTATCCACTGATTTGTGATGATTTCAATGCATTCGCAGTATTACGAACATTAGGGAAGAAGGCTATTCCGGCTGTAATGATATTCATAATTGTACGCATTTTCATCACACTCCAGTAGCGCTCGGAAAATTTTGGCCAAATGCTTTTATAGTCGCAACCCCTTTCCTACTGAACCTAATCATGCAAATTTTCAATACATTGGGGTGTATAGTGAATATTGACCGCTATCGACTTGCAATCTGACCATGTACAATATTCTGAAGTGTTTGAACTCGAAAACATTGGAAACAGACAACATTTGTTGAGAAAAACCCGCTTTATTTCAACAACTTAACAACAATGAATTAATCAATATCCAATTGAGCATAAGTTCCCTGCTCATGTGGGTTGTATGGCCCTGACCTATGTGCACCCCTCCTTATTCGTTCTGTGGAGCCGACGAAAAAATATAGTTGTATTCAGCATCTCTGGTGCTCCATAATTATGGAGGGCTTTATGTAGTCTATATGATGTGTAAAAGGGTTTTGCAAGAGTTTAGGACACTTTTTATAAAAAAGCAAAACGAGCACATACATCAAGAATTCAAATCTCCGCGTCACGTCTACCACTCCGTCGTCCTCCCAACTGCGCAATCGCCGTACGATTAGGCACTGCTTGATTCTCGTACAAAGGCAACAAAGTGACATGACACATGGGGAAGGTAGGCCCGTAACTTTGTTTCCAGCATCGTTTCGCAGATTTGAAACCCAGATTTGANATGCCGGCGTACACCTCATTTTGAATGGCTACTGCGGCCTGGTATCCTTCCCTTGTTAGTTTGTTTAAAAACCATGACCACATATCTCGTATAACCTTCAACCCCTCCTTTCCCTCGCTTTGAATTCTTTTCAAATAGAGTTGCTTGGCCCCGCCTGCCTCGGTGCAAACCCCGCCCACTCTGGAGATCTGAACGCGGAAAAAGCTGGTTGGGGGTTATGGTTATGTTGACCACATATCTCCCATGACTCCCAACCAGCTTTTCCCGCGTTCTAGAATTTATTAAAACGACGTTATATTCATTTTCAAAAAGTATCTTCTATTTGAAAGCATTACCCGCCTATCATAGGCGGAGCTTCGTTAAGGTTACGCCCAGCACGTATTAGGTCCTTATCCACTCCTTAATGCTTTTCTGGCCTCCGCGCCTTTGTTATATCGAGTTATGAATTCATCTGATAAGTACCCCCAATTTTGAGGAGAGCATTTCGCTCCGCCTACAGCAGATGAGTTTCTCCGCTTGGTTTGCTGACCCTATCCTCACTTTTATCAATTTCTCCCGGTGTCTGGACCTAAGCAAAAATAAGACATTTGGATATTTGCACCGCACATTCCGGCACTTGCCCCGCTCTATGTGGGCGGAGTTCGCAAGGGTAATATGTGCTCCGTTGATCTTATCCCGGCCTCCAACCATTTTGAACTCGTCTCGATCTCTGAAGGGGTTTTTGAGGTAATATTGAATTTCCCGTTGAACATACAAACGTACATACAAACATACATACATACACACAACACACCAAACTTGGGGATTATATATATAGTAAGAATATGCTTTTCTCATTTGTTCAACGACATCCGTGAACTAGTGGTAGAAAACTTGGCAGAATGTCTCCACTATCATCCTTAGATTTAATTTCGAATCTGAACAGAAAGGAAATTAAACTAAATCAGTCTCCTGAAG
This sequence comes from Haemonchus placei, assembly GCA_900617895.1. NCBI lineage: Eukaryota > Metazoa > Nematoda > Chromadorea > Rhabditida > Trichostrongylidae > Haemonchus > Haemonchus placei. The sequence continues at coordinate 5,558 of UZAF01022182.1, forward strand.
CTGTCCAGTTGCTGCAGTAACCCTTGAAAATGATCACTACGTCATGACTGCTCGATCTCGAGTAACAATGCATACTGGAATAAACCGTGGAAAGAAGGACGTATTGAAAATATCTAGCGTAGAATTCAGGTGTTTTTGTCAGCATGGACCCCGCGAATGCGAGAAAAACGCTCTTCAAGCTTGTGTTATGTCGTATTTACCTGATGTCGATGATCATCTGGAGTTGAGTGAGTTGACCCTTTGAATTGTGCGGCTTTCCACAAACCAATATATCTGTGACTCACTCCATCTATTCCAGTAGGTTGCATTCAAGGAGGTGCTGCATTCAACGATTCTGTGGCTTCATGTATCAGCAATGATGCATTGAAATCTCGCGCCACAAGCGACCAGTAAGATCATCTACATATTCCCTAGTCCCTTCTTTCTAAGAATCCCAATGCTTTCCATTGAAAAAAGGAAAATAAGATGGCGAACTTTTACCGTCTATTCCACAATGCATGAACTATTTTTTGACTTGAGGTTTTTTCCAGAATAGCAAAGTGCGCTCAGTCCGATTTGGGCCGTAGTCTTATGTCTCATCACGGGCGGATTCAAAATAGTAGGGCACCTGAAGTGACGTGGGTAAGTGTTTTGTTTTGGATGTGGAATGTTTCTTCGAAGCTTTGGCTATGTACTCTTATAGCATTGTTCCGTTCGGTTTTCAGCGCTCGCAAAACAGCTAAACTACGGTTCCTCTTTTTTTTTTCTTTCTCCAACCTTGAGTAAACACAATGATTTTTTGATCTTTCTAGAGTTTGTAGAATTGTGTATTACATGAATCTTTCCAATTTTAACTCTTATGTGATATGAAGAAAAGTGCATCTAGGACGTAATAACCCAGTTTAGGTCCCTTGGATTCTGATCAACAGTGTTCGGGAAAAAGAAGCTGAACGGTCACTGCAGAAAGTGCTCTGTCAACGCTACTTCAAACCTCCTCCGCCCGAGTGCGCCGCGTTCGGTCCAAGTTCATCAGAGCAGATATAAATACACTTACAGATGGATAAACTTCCAATTCTTCGGTAGCTTTTGGCGCCCTCATTCTGAAATTGATGAGGTTTCTGAAAGCTCTCCATAAGTCCTTTGTAATTGCGTTGAACCAAAAAGCCAATCATGGGGCACACCATGATTAATTGTGGTTCTGATCATTACAAATGATTTGTCGTTTGTCCACTTCGTGTGGCCCATCGATTCTTGTTGCCGTTGCATTAGATTAATAAGGAAGATTCGCCAGTTTTCTAGTTTTTTTTTTTAAATTTATCTTTATCATTATTGTGTACGCTGCTGGCGGCAGTGAGAGATGAATAGTACCATACAATATAACAGCGAATATAATAAATCACAACTAATATAATGTTGTGATTAACTATCACGATTTTAAGTAACATGATGAGAACAATTAATGAAGGAACGCTGGTAGATTCAAAAAAAAAAACGGGATGCCTTCCGCTTCATACTTTATCGAATATCTTACATTTGTCTCCTTCAATGTACTTGGACTAACAATATCTTTATGTATCTCACAAGTACTTATGCTGTAGTGCAGGCGGCTCTATGTGCGAAACTTCTAGCTCTCACATCACCCTATACCACGTCAAGAATAACTTACCATCAATTTGTCCACCTCTAGTAGACGTGACTATACTTCCGTAAGTAAAAGAGATAGAAACAAGAACTACCAGTTTGTATATTAATAAAACTCATAAACCATGCAAACGTCAAATACTTTGCGCCTTGACTCAAGAATGAGGATGTCAAAATGTTCGTTTCTGATTGATACTTTAGGAATTCCAGGGTATAAAAACTTCTTTCATTGCAAGAAAATCTTGCGAGTAAAATAATGCCACATTTTTTCTAGAGCTTGGATATCTTTTTTTCTGAAAGTTGAAACATACCAACATTAGCCCTCGAGTGGACATTTTGGGTTTGTAACATAAGTTCGTAGAGTTTTGCGTTAGAAATATTTTACAAAGAGTTGTTTTATTTTTCAGCAGAGTGTATACATTCGTTCGAAAGAGCTCTTTCTCCTCTACAAAACTGTTATATTTGTTTTTTTGGACAATCTAATTGTTCGTCTTTTTTCTGGCTCAGAAGTGGAATATCTAGGAGGAAAAAATCAGCANCCGAAGCCGCTCCGGACAATGCGATGTGTACGGGGAAGGTGTCTACTACATAAAAATGGTTTGCAAAGTTTAAAAATGTCGACTTTGACCTTGAAGGAACGCCTCGAGGCGGACGAGCTGCAGAATTCGACGAAGAGCATCTGAGGCAATATTGGAGGAAGATGGTAGCCAAACAACTCGTGAATTGGCTGATTATTATAACAATTTGTTAAATAATTCTTTATATTAATTATTACTATTTTTTCAAATAAACTTTTGTGAAAAAACTCTACGAACTTATGTTCCAACCTAAAATATACGTCTTATATGCACGTAGAAGGATAGATTTGTTTGTAGATCTGCATCATAGCTAATTTCTTGATACGCTTGGGAAACTGAGATGTAGTATAACTAATGTAAAACCTATGACTGAAGCAAATGGAGAAACAGCAACACGTAACACTGTCCATCGAATATTGAAAAAGGAAAGCCTGTGAGCAGGAACTTATCCACATACACACGGTTGTTTGTCGAATTGGGATCTGGACGTGGGTTCGCTTACTGGGAAATCCTGATAGGTCGCTGATCCGGTGAAGAGTATTACCGTCCAAGTCATATGCCTTCAGGAGACCCGCTTAAAGGAGCAAAGGCTAGAGAAATCGGAGAGGGTGTCAAGCTTTAGTTCAACGAATACATCACCAAAGGAAATGATGTAGCCATGGCAGGGGCGGGGTCCCTCAAAGAGCCTGGCTCCGACGCCAACAGGATCAGCAGTCGATTCGTGGCTGTAAGTATAGACAAGAAGGAGGGGCCCTAGACAACAATATCGAGTACTACTGTGCGTACTTCAAGCCAGCTCCCCCGTCTACGAAAAGGATGTGTTCCTAAGCCTTGGCGCAGCTATCCGAGCAGTTCCGGAGGGGCTTTCACCATAGAAGGTGATCTTCATGGGCACGTCTGGAGTAATAGGAGGGGTCCGGAAAGGGTGCAAGGAGTTAGAGAAATAGGAATAGAAATGAAGAAGATGAGAGGGTATTCAGTCGACTTAGCCATGACTTGGCATTCTGTAGCACCATTTCCGCGAGAAAGAAGACTTAAAAGTTAACCTAGAGCAGTGTTTAGAAAGAAACGGAAGTAGATCATGCACTTGTAAAAAGACTGTACCTCAGAATTGTAAAAGATATTAAGGTACTGCCTGGCGGAGAACTAGCTACGCGGCACATGTTTCTTCTAGCAGACATAGCCATGAGGCTTTTCAAGAAAGCAAAGGCCAGAACGGAGTGGGCCTCCGGTGGTGAAGGCTGCACCAAGCCGAACGAGAGGAAAACAAAAGAAAGCTTTCGAAATCCGTTCTCCTAATTCCTGAAGGACCTATCCAGCAGACCTGAAGCAACTCTGTGGAAGTCATCGTAGAGTGAGCGAAGGGAACGCTGGGAGAGAGTCGAGGTGGATTCCGAGGAGACAAGGAAGTACAGCAGCGCTCAAAAGTATCCGGCCTGACGCTTTCACGCTTTTTCGTTCATAACTTTCTTCTTAGTGGACCGAATTGCGCGAAATTTTGATATGTTCAGCAAAAGCATATTTGACACTATATTACATTATTTCACTGCAAAGCAGAAATACCTACGCAACTAAGGGGAAGTTGTTTGTTGAGATAGCAGACTTAGCTGAAAGCAAAGTTAGAAACGTCTGCAGTTATTCCTTGATCTCCTTCACTGTGCTCAGCATTGGCGCTCATACACTTCGGACATGGCAAAAAGATTCTAGAAGTACCAGGGTCCCTATTTCCAGTTGATTTTGATTTCAAGCTCTTTGGGATATCTGGAACACCAGTCGGCTCGCCCGGCTGACGCCAGGCTCCCCTCCCTCTCGTGTTAAAACGGCCTCCCCGCGTGCAACTTTTTCAGATTTGGAGTTCCAAACACGAACAACCAACACAATTCGTGCGCGCCCCGTCTACCATGAAACCTCCCTAAATTCAGTGTGTTCGAGTAACTCTATTTATTTGCAACATATCCATCCTTGGTTTCAAAATTTCGCCTCAAGTCTACGTTAGCCTCTTTTGCTCACCCCTCGCTTCCTGTAAGGGGAGTTGAGTCTTGACGCCCGACATAGGTGCTCCCATAGCTGCCTGTACTTCTATCGAATATCAGCGCTCTAGTCCAAGTTTAAATTTTTCGCACAAACTCTGCTCCATGTGGGTGGTATCCGGTCTTGCGACCTACCATGAGTGTTGCTATCCTGCCGCCTGCACTCCTACCAAATTCAAACGCTCTAGATCCGAAATCAAGTCATTCATACAAACCCCACCCCTAGTGGGCGGAGTCCGGTTCTACCATCCATCATGAGCGTTCCCATCCTGCCGCCTGTACTCCTATCTATTTTGAACGCTATAGGTCTATAGGAACAGGATTTATAAGTTTTCACCCAAACCCCGCTCCCTGTGGGCGGGGCCGATCTGCCTGGACGGACGGTCCTGCTACCCACCATAAGTGTTCCCATCCTGCCGCCTGTCTCCTACTAAATCTGATCACTCTAGGTCCACGGGAACCGGAGCTGTGGATTTCCGGTCACACACACACACACACACACACACACACACACACACACA
>UZAF01022183.1:0-10306 GCA_900617895.1 Haemonchus placei
GAGGGCTCTGGGATGGGAGTTGGGTGGGTTTCTTCCAACCGAACGGGGTGTGGCGCTCGCCACATCCGGTTGCACGCAGTCGCGCACTATGGGAAGGGGAGATTTCAGTTGGAACAGCGGCTTTTAAAGACCTGGATTCTCTGCGGTAGAATACGGTAATCGCCGCGAAGCCGCTGACTTTACCGTGGGACTTCGTGTAGAAATATCGCCACTGATGAGATTTGATCCATACGATCCATACGTGGGATAGCCGCATCTAAGGGTTCTACCTTACACGCCACTACTGTCTCCGCCTCTACTGACTATATTCGCAAAAATTGAGATGCTGGAATGAATGAAACATTGGGAAGGTTGGGACAACATTATACATTGAGAAGGTTGCAAAAAAAAGTTGCTAAGGCGATTGCATTACTGAGCTATGGTGAGACCGAAATTGCGGCAGTGAATGTAATGGCGACAGCACGAATAGGTGACATTATTGGATGTGATGTGGTACCTACAAAAAGAACCTATTTGAACACCCACTTGTTCTCATCAATCTCGTACAATCCAACAACCATCTGCAGAGCTGGGGGCTTTGCTACGTGGATTCTCATGAAATCTTTTGATTTTGTTATCTGCTTGCAGAGGATGTACCAATTATTCTGTTTACTGCCTGTGATATTCTGAGAATAACCGAGTAAAAACCGAGAACTCTTCTTTCGCAGGGAAGAACGCCGGCACTGTGCGGACACTTGGCTCCACGGCTATATTCCATACGAAAAAGAGTACCCTTCAAAGCAGTCTATCGAAGCTTCAGGTGGTTTGGGGAGAAGATAAAAGTGGGCTGGTTCTGATTCGGAAGTATTGAGTAAATACTTAAAAATCGCAACCACTCGATTTGAAGAAAATTTGGTTGTATCGATTTTGACTGATCGGAACGACTCCAAAGAAGAAAGAGGATTCTGAAGAAGCGAGTAAAGAACAGAAGAACTTGAAAAAGTGAATGGAGTAGAATGTTCTATCAAACCCAAACGGAAACTAATAGCAGGTAATAAATAAGTGAGATTTAGAAGAAACAACGGGTTGCTACTGTTATCACCGGAGAGCTAAAACCGGTTTCCGACACTCGACGTACACTTTGACCGCTTAACCTCTGACATCGAAGGATTTATTCACACTGACGACTGTGGATTGTGATTATTTCATGGTACATCGAGTACAAACTGCTCACTCAATTGTCACCAATCACTTTTTAATCTCCATATACGCAAATTTGTGAGTGATATCTCTGAATGACACTGGTTCAGAGCAAAAAAAGGTTCACAGGGTCACAAGATAAGTCATCAAGGAATAAAAAGTTGAACGATGAAGTGTCTGGAATTGATCTGGAAGTTTTTTCGGGCTTTTGTAGAGTCTTGTTTATGGTTCCATTTGAAATTGTTCGAGGGTGTGACCTGAAGGCCTAAAAGGGAGCCTACGAGGACCTGCCGATGACGTTAAGTAGCTTTTCTGCTTCTCAACGGGGAAACGTGATAAGACAAAAAAGAAAAGCAGTCAGATCGAAAAGACATAAGAGGAGAAGAAAGTTGCAAAAAGACCGACTTGAAAACAAATAAATAAAGTTAAGACAAGTTCGACTGCCGGGCAGTAACCTTGTAATCTATGGAGTGGAGTTGTCGTCTCTTATGGGTGACAACTTCCCTGTTCCCGTCTGAATTTCCAATTCGCGGGTGGCANACCTGCCGATGACGTTAAGTAGCTTTTCTGCTTCTCAACGGGGAAACGTGATAAGACAAAAAAGAAAAGCAGTCAAATCGAAAAGACATAAGAGGAGAAGAAAGTGACAAAAAGACCGTCTTGAAAACAAATAAATAAAGTTAAGACAAGTTCGACTGCCGGGCAATAACCTTGTAATCTATGGAGTGGAGTTGCCGTCTCTCATGGGTGACAACTTCCCTGTTCCCGTCTGAATTTCCAATTCGCGGGTGGCAATGGATGACAAGAAGGAAATGAGAAAGATTCTGCGCCCTGAATCACGAATTCGAAAGGGTAGGAGGATCAAGAGCGTTGATCAATCTCGTCTGAGGGATGCGCCCCGCACTCGACTTCCATTCTGAATCTTAGTGGCGTAATGAATGTGTATGTTTTCTATACAATGACTCGCAGTGGCCAGCGGATGTACATGTCACAGTGCTTTTACCCTTCCAGGCGAGTCTAGACCCAAGTAACCGACCGCGAAAGGATTGAAGGCTTGGTAGGTCTAAGTGGATAGCGATCAGGGATTCGAACCCGTGACCGTGCGTATGTCATAGTGGGCTCTTGCCACTAGACACCTCTGCCCCGAATCTAGGGTATTGTAGATATTAAATAGGGAGGAGGGTGACGATGAAGAGCTAGTTTGGAAGGATGCAAACCCCTGCATATGTATGGATGAATCCGAGCACCTGCATTCGGTTTCCTTCGCGAGAAGTTTGCGGAATGGAACCATTCGAAATTCTAATATAAGATAATTGCGCGAAGTAAAATATTCAGAAATATTTCAAAATACATGTGTATAACCAGAAAATGGGTGCTGAAATGGTGCGAAAATATCTAGAAAGTGAAGAATTTTAATTGCAACTTTTACAAGAACTGGTTCCACAGCGATAGCACAATATGGGTATGAGCAGCATCGTTAAATTCCTTAGGGTATAAAACGGACTCGTAAAAGGGCACGAGAGGACCTAGCGGAGCAATTTGGCTTTCTTATTTTTATTCCCTGAATTTCGACATACAAATCTGATTGGGTAGAACGGAAGGGCAAAATATTCTTGTCAACGGGTAGACTGATAAGGTGTTATTTGATAAGATCCTCAAAACAATAGTAGAACGCTGAGTTGTAAGTAGCACCTAACGTCTCCATTTCTACAGGCCATCACGAAATGCACTCAGCCGAGAAGTAGCAGCATCCTTCCTGGGCAACAGGAGCCTCACAAATCCCGAATCCGAGGTACCTATCTATGAATTTTGCCTAAGAGACAAGCGTCGCCCAGACATCGACCTATGAACAGAGGTAAACGACTCATGAAGTACTCAAACCATCCTCTTTCAAGCCGGGCGCCCTTGAACTCGATTCAGTAACCATTGAACGAGCGTAATGTACTTCTCGTTTTTCACTGATCTTTTTTGACTGACACCATCAGCATTCATGCGATAGATAGCCTTGACACCGGGAATCGTCACAGTAATCGGAGGTATCAGGTTAAGAAAACCAGCTCAAAACCTTTGCACTTTATTTTCTAAACTGGTTTCACTACCGGTTCTTTTCCCGAGGTTGATATTTCAGCCGCCAGAGGTTAGAAAGAGTCGGAAATCGTTGTGGCGATGGAAAGGGCAAGTCATAAACCAGTACTATAATCGCTTGAGCAGCTTCAACGATTTCAGGCACGAGAACCGTACAGATTGTGTTGGTCTAGCTCTAGCTATTCAACCACCACTTCTGCATCCGTACTGTTGAAACTCTAACTGTTAACGAAAATCAGGGTTAGCAACTAACAGAACCATTGATCGGTACTCTCAACTTGTAGGTTGTAGCAACAGTAGCGTCCAAATGAAATCCCGAAGAAAAGACACTGCAATCTCTGACTTTCACACTATAGGATTGACCCGACCCCCTCTTCTCCCACCCTGGAGCTAACCCCTTTCCTCCTGAATATTTCTGAAGCACGGCATGCTTTTCGGAGAAAGTAACTGCCCAGACCAAACCACCATATCAATCAGATGTCGGCGTGAGAAAGTCAAGATAGAAAAACCGTGCATCAAGACCGACGGGGTCAGGAGACTCCGAAAAATCTTTCAGACGTCAAAACAAGGTCGAACAGCAGTAGACGAGCCAACGATATCAGGGGAGAATCACGTGGAATAGAGTAAATAACGATGGAAGATAGCCATGACCCAGTANAGCAGAAGACGGCATACGAGATCAGGGGAGAATCACGTGGAATAGAGTAAATAACGATGGAAGATAGCCATGACCCAGTAGGAATCCTTAACAAGGAGAACGAAGAACGCGAGCATTACTCCAATTCGACGACAGGTAAAGTCAATATTGACAAGAAGAAGAAAAGCTGAATGGAAGTTTGAAAACCGTTCAGTTTGCAGTTGAAGAGCAAAACCTAAAAAGGTTATTTATTTTTAAAATGATCTGAGTACGCAGTGGTCGTAACCAATACCGAAAGTTGTATGGTCTGCAACTGACAGAGTGAACGTTCGGAAATGTTGAATATGCAAATCTAGTACAGTTCGGATCATACCTTCACAACCCCGCTGTCACAGACGCTCACAAGAACCGGTTTGAGCTCTACGTTCAACGTCATTCCGCTAGTACCATCCCCTAGTTAAAAGCAAAGTTAAAACTGGTACCACTATGAAAGTTCAGTTGGGAAAGAAGCAAAGAGTTCAATGAGTCAGTCCAAATGCAGCCAAAGTCAACAGCCGAATTCTAGCCACAGATAAGGTGATGAGCAATCGATGTGTTAGCATAGAAGGCCGAGAGAACGCCTGGCTCAAAAGGGGGCACACGACCGTCTTGACGAACGAAAGCAACCGTTCATATAGTTTCGGGCCGCTAAGAGGACGTGCCAAATCGACGATCATGCTTTTATATTCACATGGCACGACTTTGAAGAAGGTTTACCAGTTTGTTAGTACCCTGACCAACTCACAGCAACTCCCTAATGCCACCGTTACCCTGTGAGCTTCTCAACTGACAGCGATTGGGGACTAAAATAGTACAGCGGTATGGCTGAATAGACGCGTTCTAAAACAGCCAATGTACCTCCTCCAGATGTCAGCCAAACAGGATTGAGCCCAAAAATACTAAAACTACTATGCAAACAATTGATCGACCTTGTCCAACCTTTTTGCAGGTCCAATACTCATTCAAGAGACTGCACGACCTTGAATTGAAATAGAATGGGCGCTCCTCTAAAAAGGATCATCGTAAAAACTCTTCACATCTCTATCTGTACCTCTTGATGACTACTTGTTCGACTCTTCATGAAGACTATGAATGCATTTATGACGCACAGTAAAGGAGCAGCGTTCAAGTCGTTCAACGTACTTGACATTCATTCATGACTACGATATAATGGTCTTCTGTTCGTCAAGCGTTCATGCCTGTTCACAAATTCGTGCCAGCCCTATCGAAAGCACATCGTAGGAAACAGGCCTGCTCTATTATCACACAATAGTGACTTTGTACTCTGCATATAGTTGACACAACAAGTTTGAATGAAATTTGAATAGAGCTGTCGTAATAGGCCTCAACTCCGTGATGCACTAAGCATCTGTTTAAATATTAGGTAAAAAACTAATCATGTAGTATATATGGCCCATCGTCGTATCCCGATCCCTCGGTCCTCTGCATCCTCAGACGCTATCCGATGGAAGTGTCACAAGAATTCGTAAATCAAAGGGTATTACCTCTTTAACAATATAATAGTTTACTTCTATTTACTACTTACTCTTCGTTCGCAAGCTTGGCTAAGGTGGCTGAGAGGCATAATTCACGTTCGGTAGGATGCTGCAGGATTGGATCTTTCCATTGTTACGGTTTACTTGAATCTCTTGTGATCATTTTGTGTTGTGATTTATTTTATATCAGTTGAGTGTTATCTAGTTTTTCCACTTCTGAATTCGTTTGTCGACTAGCTATGAACAAGGATAAAGATAATGCCCCTTCTCGAACGTACCTCTACACAGAACTTCTTCTCAATAATCCAGAATTCTCATAAGTTTTGGATAATTCATATTTCATGGCTAACTACACTTGGTATACCGACCACGAGTTTACACGTCCCTCCACAGACCACTAGGGAGGTTGAACCTAAATAACTCTTTATCACTTATTAAAACTACTTAGTCCAGTCTACCTACTTATCTAGTTTCTGTTATTCAGTCCTTCCGACGAGACTGTACCCCAATTGTAGAAAAAATGTCCTACTATCCGATATTTATTAGATTGCGCACTGGATAAAACGCTTCAAGGCGAACCAAATTCACAGCTTTGTATGTATATGTTTTTTGCTGACGAATATGGCGTATAATAACAAATAACAATGCGGCACAACAATATATCACAACAGTAACAATAAACAATACCACAACAAATTCACAGCCTGTTTTATTCGGACGAGTTCTCCGCTTGTTGCGTGGACTCGGGCCTGACATAAAAACCAGCATTGGTCGAATTGCTGGATCCTCTTGCTTTTGATCTCGGACCCCAGTTCTTCCCCTTAACAAACATAATAACTACGCTGAGATAATAAGTCATGTCCAGAAAGGGACAAAAAAGTATGAGCACCTTGTTGCACTGAAATCGAACCATCTGATCGTCCTTCGTTTGTTGGGTAGCTTTCGGGTGAAGTCGGAAATTGACTTCACTTCTGTAAACTCAACAAATTATTGAAATCCAATTAAAGATCGTAGGGAAGTGGGTTCCATTAGTCAGCCAAGCACAGCAGTTAAAGACGGATTAAACGGGAGTCGACAGACGAAGGTAGAAAAATAGGCGTGGTGGCTACAATTAAAGGGGCCGAGTTAAAGTAGTCCATAGGCCGGGCTCGCTTAAGAAAAATGACCAGCGAGAAGAGAATAAATAGAAACAAGTTGACCATAAAGACCAAGAAGAAAACACCGAAGAAGTTTGAGATAATAAGGGTTCTGTGAAAGCACTCTTTAACAAAGATCAAGTGTAACCAACCCAATAGGTTCCGACAGAATTTTTCTTCCCGGGGCCTTCTCATCATGACGGGCTGCGGTTACATTAGACTGTTGTGCCTGAAAACTTCAAACATTACAGTATCCGTTGAGCAATCTAATGCCAAAGACAGCTGTAGATAAGTGGTTGATATCTAGTATTATGAGAATGAGAGCAGGCCTATATTAAAAAAAGAGTAGTTATTATAATTAAGCAGAAACTGCACAATGATCCGCTACTGTAGGCAAAAACCAATTTCTCTTACTGTCACTTACGGCATATCGACAAATATCCCACAAAAACTGTGTTGGAGCATCAGTCTTCAGGGCTCGAGGATTGCAGTGAGAACCGGACACCTATAAAATTAACTTCTGATAACGAAAATTCAGACTCCACACACAAATCTAAGTTATCACCTTGAAACCTGCATTTAGAATAGCGGACTTCACAGCAACAGATTTAGGAACTGAGCATTTCACCACATTGAATAGTTGGTCGTGCTCATAATACAAGGGGACATCGAGTTCCTTAAAACAAGGCTGTAAATCACGTGGATGGCAAAACAAGAATAGGACATAACAGGCATAGAAATTACCTCTGATACGTTGGTGAGAACACCCAAAAGGCGATTATGGGTGCCCAGCCGCTCTTCTTCTGGGGTTTCCCTCAACCTAGAAAATGTCAAAAATCATCAAGTTACAAAGAACCTAACGTAACAAAACGTTGATAAAAGGCGCGCGGGAGTGTTTAAGTATGTTCTCAAGTCTCCAGAAACCCTCACCACTATATTCTTAGCTCCACCCTCAAAGTTGGGAGCATTCGGTCTCTATTTCAGCTATATTTTGGGCACGAATTTTCTTTCAGATCTATTGTTACGGTATACGCCAGTGTATTTAGAATAATGAATATTTAAAAAGAAAACTGCACGCATACCTCTTCAACATGCCTTCCACGAAATCACGATTATGTATTGGACCGGTCCAAATGGGTCCGGCTTGATGAACAGGATGACCACAGTGAACACATTTGTTATCACCACCTAGAGTTCACATATTCTTCATATTAAAATTTCATTACATTTAGGGAGCAGCCTAATATCCTAGTACACTGAATGTCAAAAAAGTGCCGCGTAATCGGAATATCAGTTGATGTTTGGCCCCTATCTGTTACGGCTGATTTATGATGAGGTAACACGCCCATAATCAATTACTGCAAATTACTGTAAACCTTAGAAATCGGAATGTAGCAAAATGCTCCAATTCGGATTAAAACAAAAAAAAACTGCAATTGTGGGAATGGGCCAAAACACACTAGTCTCATCATAAATGTACCTTTTAATATTGGGAAAAAGAAGACGATACTTACCCATCAATGTCTGCCGTACAACACCAGTACTATATTTCAAGCTTTTCCCATCTTCTATTTTCTTCAATATTGGTACAACTTCCAAAGAGTGACAGCCCGAACATGCCAGTACGTGCCCAACCTTACTGAATGAAGTAGAATTTAGAGCTGAAAATATTCAGGTCTACTTCAGATATGAAGTCAAAAGGGTGACAGGGCGGCAATCGAGCCTACGAAAAATACCCTACAAGATCCCTAACCGAGTTTCAAACTTACGTTCCAGATTCCTTTGTCATTCTGGCTCCTGTATGTAGCCGGACAAACACTCGCACATAGAAGTCGACGCTTATAGACAGCAACGGCTCAATATACCGGGTGTATTTATTGGCCTGAGTGTCTATGGCCCGTAAAAGAATCCGAAGAGCCTGAACGATTAATGGTCTCAACGAAGAAGAAGTAACATGAAGATAGATTGAAACTGAATCAAGGTTAATATAGCGACCATTTAAATAAAGAAGAGAACATCCCAAATCAAGTAAACAAAACTACCAAAAAAGTAAACAAAACATCTGTGGCAAAACCTACCATTTCATGACAACACTTCAATCGCACTGTCGTAGAGCCATATTTATTATAACACGTCTCCGGGGTATTTCCACATAAAACCGCCATGTCAGTGCAAGTAACCATGAGTATACCTTAACCATGTATAGATTAGAACAGAACTATTACCGATTAACTAGGCTTGTAAAGAAGAACGACTTGAAGACTTCCGAAAGTACTACTACCTCTGTCCGCAACGCACTGAACACCGGAATCTAGAAATACGGAAGCTGACCCATAGGGATCGAGATCAACTGCATGAAACCGTTTGTCAACATTGCGGTGATTCATCATGGTTACCCTAAAAGTAGACAAGAAATAGGCAAAGAAGCTATTTGGGAAGGACAACATGCTACGTAAGGAATTTCCGCATATTCAGCTCAAAATGGGTGTCGATAAGACGCGTTGACAGGAACCTGAGAAAAGGCTAAAAATAACATTGCTCGACCTCCAACTGAATTGCGAGACCCCTTCGTAGGGAAGTCGTAACACATGAGGGTGACACTGTGCGGTGAGAATTGTTCCAATATAGAAAGGTGGAATGATTACTTCTGCTTCCGAGAGTATAAGCAGGGGCATACCGCGAGGCTACTTTAGTTGCTACCATAATAAAGAGCTTAAACATACACCGCATCACCAAATGTGGCACGAACTTTATCCTCAACACCATTCAGACGAATGTTTTCTCGTATTGATTCGACAGCGTTCTCCGAAAAATCGTTGGCCAGTACAAAGTCGACATTTTCCACCTATAAGTGCTTGAATTCGGTTGAAAAAAAAGTAAGGATTAAGTGAGAGCCTAACAATAGTGTACTTCCATCAAGGAGCTATAGACAAGTCAACCCGTATAAAGATAGAAGATGAGGTTTTCAGAAGTGATACTTATAAACAATAGAACCACGGGTTTCCAAGGCACTAAAGGATATGCATGTGATGAAGGTTTCGATTAACAATGATCCCGCTGTTAGTAAGTACCGACTAGCGACTGCAAAAATCTTTGCGAGATATTCAAATTAAGCTTATTTCCATGTTTTTCTGATTGACGATGGGAAACAAACACGAAACAGCAAAATTGCCTGGCCACTCATAAACCGACTTTGATGGTGATTCTACTTTTCAAACGAAATCGCAGAAAAGTCAACAATTACACAGACTCACAAATTAACGGTAAATCAGTGAAGAATTAAATGAGAATAATAAGATGAATTGAGGGATGCTCCTCCTATTCATGTCATTCGAAGTAAAAGTGGCTAATATTTAAGAAAAACCGTACTTCTTGTGAAAACCGTAGAGCTCGCAGACCACTGGCCGATAAAGCATCAAGGATTCTGATTGAGCCATCCTATAAAGGTAGATGCACTTCAGAAAAATACTAAATTTACCCCGTAAACAAACAAACCTCCTTTTCGAAGAGCGGCTTTGATTTCTTAGGTTTTGGTTCTTCAGAACATGTTTTACTTTCGAGGGTAGAACCATTTGCTAACCGAGACCTAACAAACTCGCGAAGGACTGATACACTGCAAAAACGATGAACATTCGAACATGCCGAGTCATTCCCTGAATTAAGAAGGTGAAAATAACTCACGTTAAGTCTCTGTTGAACTCTTGAACAGGATTGTAGAAGACCGGTCCATGAAA
>UZAF01022185.1:0-10296 GCA_900617895.1 Haemonchus placei
CCAAAGATCTGTTTCAATGCAAATCCTTCACATTAACTGTACACATAGAGAAAATGATTCAAAAATATAAACACCGAAATTGATTCTTATCCTTCAAGGAAATCGCCACGCACCGGAGGTCTCTGAACTTAAGAATTTAGCGGAATGCCTGCAGGATTATACCCCCTCTAACGTTTATTAAAAGGATAAAGGATAAAGTATTTGGCGTTAATCAATCCCGTCTGAAGGATGCGCCCCGCATTCGACTTCCATTCAGAATCGTAGTGGCGTAAGGAGTGTGTATGTGGCCCATACAATGATTTGCAGTGACCAGCCGATGTACAAGTCAGTGCTTTTATCCTCCCAGACGAGTCTTGTACCAATTCACCGACCCCGGAAGGATGGAAGGTTTGGTTGGCCTAGGCGGGCATCGATCCGGGATTCGAATCCCTGGCCGTGCATGTAAGATAGTGCGCCTTTTGCCACTACACCACCTCCGCCCTAAACCTCTATTATGTCTACTTATAATGCAAACTATCTAGTTCAAAGTATCATAGACAGGTATCGCTTAGTTTGTCGCCATTTACGATCAGCCAAACAAGTCATTATTTATATTTACAAACATATTAACTCTTATCTTTATAGTAAGGAACATCTGCTATAAATGGCCAGAAATGACGCAATCTATCGACCTCTAGCATCCACATGATAACGACAATAAAGAGTTGGAATAACAGCTAATAGTACTTGCTCATGGGCTGCCAAAAAGAAGAACAAATATTCATTTCATTTAATTATTTGATGTGCTCAGAGATGAGCCACAACCAACAGTAAGTAAAGAAATACGGAAATATGGGTACAACAAAAGGCCAAAGTCGCTCAGGTGAGTAAAAAGGACACGTAAATCAGAGAAAACTCGACATTTTTGAATCGGAATAGAAATTGAAGAGCAAAACTTAACTTTGTTTTTGTTATTATCAAGTAACACGGTCAGTATAGACTAGTCAAAGATCCAATATGGCAGTAACATAATGGATTGTCTATTTCCCTATCAATAAAACGGAGACCTCGAAGACACAACGCAGAACAACTATGTATAACTTGAGGATATCCTGGGTCACTAGCGCTCGACCCGCCTACAACCGTCACTACATACCTGGCTCATGACCAATGGAGCGGTTGATCTCACCCAGTGCAGCTACGTTACTTCCTACTGATTAACGAAGAAATTTTCCAAAAACTTATCAATTAAATTACTAGGGATTGCTAGAGAGAGAGTTCGCCTAAGACCATCATACGAAAGCCACCTACGTGCCGCTTTTTTGGCAATCCTACCCATCAAACACCCTGATCCAAGGTCATAAAACAAGTTAGCGAGGAACTGCTACATACCAATTGGCTTCACTCACAACTCACTTAAGAATTTATTCAAAAATGCTCACAAAGGTATCCTAGTAACTTGAGGGTACGTCGGATATTATCTCCTTGGATATTTTGCAATTCGGTAAACAAATGAGTATTGAACCAAATTACTCATCTGGTTTTTGATGATTTCAGTCAAACTTTCACATGATTAGTTATCCTGTGAAGTATCCCAGCTTCAATTCGTTCAATTAATTGTTTTCGTGAAGGAATAGAAGTTGCTTAAACTTTCAAGGAAAACACGAGTATCCGCCTACAATGTCGCCACAAAGATGAAGACAAGGTGAGGAGATCAGCATGAGTATAGGACAAGGAGGATTGAAAGAAGAGGGAGAGTAAGGAGGGGAGTAAAAAGATCAATTAGTATCCCCCCAATAGTGCTTCTAATAATGGACAAAAGTGTTAGGTTGATGTATAATTATTGCGGATCTTTTCGCGGCTTTTTACTCTCGATACAATTTGGATATTTGATTCGGTTTTCTTTCAAAAATGATCTGCTTAATTTCCTCTACAAAAATGTTCTTAGAAAACCATCCGCATATACGCAGAATTATGCCCTACTACTTCGAGAGAGGTTGGAAGGTGGCAAAGTCATTCCGCGATCTCAGGAACTTTTCGGCGATCGAACAATCAGCCAAAGCCAACCAAGAAATGGGATCTGCTCCTAAATCTGCCATATTCACCAGCAGAAACTTCTATAGATTATCTCGTCAACCGTTCATCAAAAAAATGGCTAGGAAATAGAAATTACGTCTATTTGCATGACC
The DNA here is from genome assembly GCA_900617895.1 of Haemonchus placei. NCBI lineage: Eukaryota > Metazoa > Nematoda > Chromadorea > Rhabditida > Trichostrongylidae > Haemonchus > Haemonchus placei. The sequence continues at coordinate 2,169 of UZAF01022185.1, forward strand.
TGATGGCCGATGTCAAGGCAAGGATCGCCCCAAGGATCGAAACTTCTTCGCTTTTGGAATCCGAATATCTAGCCAATGGGAAGCTGTGCTTGACGCAGATGGTGGATAAGTTCCGGAGCTTATCAAGACCGCTAAACTCAAAACAAGTACATAAACAAAAAGTAGCACGTCAGCAAATAGCGGACTGCTCTACTGGGTGGACTTTTGCGTTGTCAACTATTGCCTGAGGTAATTTATTTTTCAACTGTCTTCCGGTTCCCTTGCTAGGCAAAAAAACTGACTTTTCACATAAAAATACCGACTGGAGGGACAGATCATTCAAAAAAAATCCTTCTGGTAAACACAAAGTAGAAATAAATTTACGAAGCTATCAATAATTAAACTTCGCTGTTCTCCACCTAGTCCAGGTCGTTCGAAGGGCAAAAAAGGTAGTACCAAACATACGAAAACTTTGTCAGTTTTGTTTTCCTCCTCTAAGGATAACAATACGAACTGAATAACTCAGAGCAGACCAACTATAAACAAAACTACTTTTCTTGAACTCAACTGGTACTCATATCCACCCACTGTCAACAATTTGTTCCGCAAGAATGGAATTCGTATAACCTGATTCTAGAGAAATTCTATAACGCCTCCATGAATCCTCGTCTCAAGCACAAACAACTCGTCCGAATAACAAGTTAGATGGAACACGGGTCCGGGAACTTCTCCCCTAACACGGCGTCGCACACGCCGCACCCGCCGCCTATCGCATGATTGCGATGGAAGATTGGAGCGCGCAATTTGTGAGGTAGGGAGTCCTTTAATTATTTGATTTGGCTGGCCGCTCTTTTCAATTCCAATGCGGTCTTGATCGTCGTTTATATAGGAGGAGTCATTTTAATCAATCAAGTCTAATAAACATGAAAACTAAAAAGAAACAGAAGAAAAAACGATAAAATCCAATGAAAAAGCAAGCCAGCCAAGGAAAAATATCGCGTCCTATCGATCGGCGGGAGGCGAGGTGAGTACGGTAATTGCAGTGACTTTTACCGCATGCCGCAAGGGAGAATGCCGCGATAGGGGAGAAGTTCCGTTACCCATGGAACACAGTTATAGGGCAAAACCCAAGTATGGGACTTGTTGAGTCTCAAGTATAATATAACGGAGGCCTTCTACTAGCACTCATCCGATAAGTTCATACTACGCTGGCGGAATTGTGAGCAGATGAATAACCACATGGCCCATTTATGGGGTAATCCTACAATTTAACGCCGTTTCTCCCACCTGTTGATTATGAGGGTTACATTGTACATTGACATGGCAAAGGATAGGGATCAAAGGATAAAGTTTTTGGCGTTAATCAATCCCGTCTGAGGGATTCACCCCTGCACTCGACTTCCATTCAGAATCGCAGTGGCGTAATGAGTCAATGACTTGCGGTGGCCAGCCGATGTACAAGTCAGTGCCTTTATCCTCCCAGACGAGACTGGTACCAATTCACCGACCACTGGGAGATGGATGGCTTGGTTGGCTTAGGCGGGCATCGATCTGGGATTCGAACCCCTGACCGTGTGTGTGACATAGTGCGCCACTTGCCACTACATCACCTCGGCCCTATGACATGGTAAAGGACGAAGGACAATTGATGGGAACGAGTTACGATTTTTTTTCTACAAAATTACGTTAAGCCGTAACAGTCGATCAAAAATCTTGCAGCGTTTGCGAAAACGACTTACGGTTAACGTCGGCTTTCATAGTGGAATTTCCAGATAAACAATCTCACCATGAAACATAAATCCAACACAAGACATAAATTAGTGGTTTATAGATTTGAGTGTATCCGAGATTGCGTAACAGAGCAAAACAAGAGGGTAAAAGAAAAGGGAAAAGGTAGGTAAAGGAAGTCATTTTCGGAAAAGATATTAGATATAAGATATCAGAGGTAAGGTATAATACGGAAACGAGATAATGACAAAGAGATTGAGGGAAACTAATCCACTCAAGTTTTTGGTGAGGTCACAACTCGGAATGTTCTTGAACAATGCATGGAGAAGTGATACAATAATCTGAGAAGACTTTAGCGCTATGGCATGAGTGAAGCCAACCACCTGCATACTAATGTCCTTATTGTTACTCTGCCATCCACCGGTGACGATCACTCATTAAACATTAAGCTAGTTTCTTGGAAGGGAACTAATCAGTTACAAATGAAATGATCTCCTAAAATTTGGCTGTAACTGTGAGTGAAAATCAAGGATGCAAACCAAAGTTTTCAAAAGTTTAGTAGAATTCTGGAGAAGGCAAGAAATCAGCTCAGAGTCTAGTATTATTAAAATCGAAGCTGATCGAAATATAGTTACAATAAGGTCACATAAAAAACTCGGTAAAGAAAAAACTTCACAAGGCCATGTTGCGTCATCCAGGGAAAATTCAAAAGAGAAAGGAGGAAAAATGAAGAAAGGGAAGGCTGGTCAAAAAAAAAAAACTCAAAAAAGTCCGCGTACCCCCCCCCCNCCCCCCCATCCAAATGAAGAGTGACTGGATGCAATAAAGCCTCGAATGGCTCAGCACTGACCTTTTATTGAACTTGCCCATGAGACTGCATTTTTCCCACATTGTTAAGGTCAACTGGGGAAGTTGCTATGCAGAGAAGATTTAAACAAAACGGACAACAATAAAAGAATAGAAGCTATGTGATGCGTAAGTGCTTCCTGGACGTTAGAAAAAAGGTATTCGGCAACAGTATGGCCTTTTTGAAGGAAAGAAACCCTTCATTGCATTTGAGTAGAACTTCGCAATATCGAATCCAAATAATGAAATCCATTACTTATCGTAGAAGAAAGCACACGACAATATTCGGAAGAGACCTCGACCTGGTTAAAAAATTTCCATTTTATTTAAATATTTTCGGACCAATTCCAAGAGTAAGAGAGATCCAAACATTAGTGTACAACTATCTAGGTAGTCTGTCAGTACTAGCAAATCTTCACGAAAAAGTGGGATGACAATCAGAATCGGAAGGAATGAGCTAAGGAATCACAGGGATAATATCCAAGAGGGAAGCCTTGATAGTCTCTCAACCGAATCGGCAAGAACAAAAAAAACCATCCCATCTCGATTGGGACATTCAAAATCGCCGTCATCTCGCCCATTGAACTGGTCAGTGATGGAAACGTGCGCTGAATTAAACAGTTCAATGGGCGCCTGAGAATGTACCAAAATGATGAAAAAACTCAGGACTACTGTGAAAAGGGAATGTGAAAGTTTCAGATGAAAGGAGGGGAAAACTGAAAACACTTCCGTGAAGTCTATTCAACTGAAACTAGCGACCCGTTCTATAAATGTCATTCACATCAGTCATAGGACAACTACTTGGAAATTATGTCGCTCACAAGAGACAATAGGCAGAAAGCCATTCAGCATGAAGGCTGAAGCCTGACCGAGGAGATGCCCTTCGAAAATGGCATAAAATGTTCTAAGAACTACATAAGTACATGAGACAGAGAAAAAGGTTAAGAAGAAAAAAGACGACAAGGGACCATCGATATGCCCAGAATAAAGATTGCGTATGACCTATATATAAGAGCCGTGGAAACTGCCACAGCAGTTATGTAATTGAGTTAATTTGGAAACCTATGGAAAACTAACTCAACAAAATACCGTGAGTTGAAAAAACTGGGAAACTGCTTTAGTTATCAGGTCCAGGAAAGGAGAGAATAGTTGTTGCTGGGACTTGGTATGTTGTTGCCTATTTGTTATACGAATCGGGACCAACCTGTGCGACACAACTTGTGCCCACATTGTCACGAGCTCCCACTCGCAACTAGCTTTAAACATCGCACTCTAAAAGCCCAACTCAAATCTCGCCATCCATAGGACTATGGGTGACCAAACGATTCAATGCAAACAAAAATTTGTCGGAGGTTACTTACTAGGACAACTCCTACCCGAAGGATCACAGCAGCCCCTCGCACGGTCTATATTTCCCCTAACGTACCAAGCAAAAAAATCTTAGTGAAAACCAGTTACCACTGAAGCTGAAATGGATGAAGGGGTTGTGAATAAAGAATGATTTAAGAAGGAAGAAGTGACGTAAATGTAGGGAATCCCAAGCCTAGGCCCAAAAGCATGTGGGTAAATGACGAAGATTTCTCGAGAATCTTCCGAGTCGCTGCGCAAAGTTGGGGAAAATAAGGCTAAAACTTCAAATAGATATGCTCACGGATCTTTCCTACTGTTTGGGTCTCTTGAAACCAATTCTTGAAAACAAAATTCAAATAAAATGAAAATAGAAAGGAACAATAAGGATTGCGATTTTTCGCATTTCTGATAGTAGCGGCATGTCCGAGCCGTGTCCGAAAACCGTTGTGAAGAATTTGTCGGTCATCGAAAGCGCAATGAGGCGCAAACGATGGAGGAGGCCGAAAGAGTCTGGATGAACGAACGACTTTTCAGGCCTGATCAAAACGATCTTTGCATCACATTTGTTATCAGAGAATGGATACACTTTGAATCCACAAATCGAGGAAAAATGGTTCTGGAGAATGCTTATTGATAGCAGTCTATGGCGGGTGTGGTGTGATAGGAACGAAAGTGTCGCGTCGCGGCGAGGAGACGCCGCACGCGAAGGAATGTAGCAGAATGCAGCAGCAAGTAAGAAATTCAGGAACAAAAGATCTAACGGTGGAATCATGTCAAAAGTAATAATCGCATAGCGATTGAGCTGTAAGAAGAACGCCGGAAGTGTTATAACGAGGCAAATAGTCCGCGACAGCCGCGTGCGGCGGATCGATTACACAAAACCGTTCCTAATGCCCGTCTCCCGTCTATGGCCACTGAGAGGGAGGGTTGGCCAAGGTATATCCTTGCAGTAGACTCTTGATTCTAAGACTAATTATACTCTGAAAGATGGTCCTGCTACTTGTCCATTATTTGAGGGTACTTATACCGAGAGTCACACATCGTCCAACAGCTAAAATACATATTTGCGATTATTTTGGATAAAAATAGGCGGTGAACAAATAAAAAGACTGAAGAAAAGTGAGGTCGCTGACAACTCAACTTCCGATCTTTCCCTAAGAATGCCACATAGGGCATTGTCGGCCTGAAAAGCAGCCTGGATAGGGAACAATAACGGCTGAGAACGAATCCCGTTATCCACTAAGGCTTCTCTAACGGGAAAGGGCGTATTTAGGGGACTTGTAGGGGACGACACTATTCAGAGGGAGCATAGTGAATATTGTGAATACACTCAGCTCTTGCAATCTGAAGTTAGCACACGTTGCTATGCAGTGACTGGAAACTCGTCCAAATGTTCATTTCGTTGTATCCTAACCTCGTCCATACTTAGAAAAGATTAGTTTGGAGAAGGCATCGAATTCTAGGATTTTTGCAGCCTTTCTTGTTTCCTTCACAACCGTTGAACTATTATGCATCAACATTTCGCCCTGTTATCGGGCCCTATAAGATGTTTGTGAGCACATGTTCTCCGAATCTCCTCTCGGGAAACTCGGCTATGTAAAAAGCTCGGAAGTTGGGCTCAGTCGGATAGCCAGAGCGGGTTACACAGGCCGTTCAAGCAAATTAACTGGGCATTAGCCTCGGCCGTTAAGAAGTAAAAAATTTGCTTCTTGAGACTGGAAAACCAAGTTCCGCTATCTGGACTAGGCGACTAGCCCATCTAGTCAAGATGGTAGAACTTAAATAGCCGACCATTATTTGTAGAAAGAAACTTCTGACGTGGGCTCATCTTGAACAGTCAACTTTTCTATAGGTTCTGTACCTGATCCTTTTTCTATGCTTTTACGAGTTACTTCTTCGAAAGATAGATTGAGCCGTGATAGGAACAAATGTTTCCTTTTTGCTTCCATAAAAGAGCGAGTAAAGCTAAAGGACGAAAAAATTCATCGATGATGGATGTTGGCAAAATCCCTGAACACGCTATTATAACTCAGTCGAGCGACGGAATAAGGTCGTATGAACTCACTCAAAGCCTTCGAGGAGAGAAACAAAGCCCTCTTTCATAGGAACCTCGAGTGCTGCCTCTCTGCGAGGGCAACGCATCGACAAGTATAGACCGCTTGTAAATAATCTAAACTAAATCGGAGTTTAAATTAAGCGTTCAGATAAAACTAGCCATACTTTCGATTCCCAGCTTTTTTCGAAACTATCTGTGCTTTCCGAAAATTTTGCTTAACCTTTTTGGAATAGGTCCTGAAAGGAGGTTGAGAATTGTGCACTATTAGCTATCCTCAGCCATAAATGCCAGGATTCTGGAGGAACACCGAGGCTCTCTTTTGAAGCCCAATATGAGAAGCAACTTGCAACTACAGAGCTCTCAAGAAGTAGTAAGGTGAGGTAAGAGAAGTAAGTGCATCCCAGGGACTATAATCCACCCATGTTCGCTTTTTTTTGCCAATACGTCCTTATCGTTATTGCCCTACACTTTTAAGGATTCGTTCTGAAGCTGAATAAAAAATAGATTTTCTGATAAAAAATGAGGAGGTCAGATTTTTTCACCATACGACTTCTGCTCACTGCTTTAGAAAATACAAACACTATAGAACGAAAAGGAAAAGCAGTGCAGAAGTTCTTTCATTCAAGAATAGCCTAAAGTACCCCAAAAGAAAATAGTAAGCGTGCTGCTTTCAGTAGAATCAAAGGAAACTGGCAGGTAAGAAACTAGAACTGGACCAACTATGCCTTTTACTGCAGTATTTGAGACCGAACCAAAATCGGCTATATCTTCTGTCAAGTCGAAACCTTCTGAAGCCATGCAGCCAAGGGTAAAATCATAAATGTGGCGGTAGAGCTGTGTCCGGGCCTCTTCCCCCACCGCGGTGTCGGTCGGTTCCGCCACACGTTCCGCAATCATGCGCATTATACAGCCAACGTTCCATAAAAATCGAACAGCCTCAATTCTGGAATACTTTAGAAACCTTCACCGTTACGCGGTTCATAACTGTACGATATGGAAGGTAAGTAGGCATAAAACCAACTGATGACCACCATTTTGTTCAGAAGTTCTTTTATACTTTGACCCTCCGAGTCACGACAGAAATCAGGTGGCACAAACGAGGATCGCTGTAAAAGTCAACAAGATGGTTTTCATGTGATGAAGTTTCAGAATTTTTTCAAAAAGAACTAGAAAGGATGTAAGACGATTATCCTGAGAACACGTAAGTTAGTTACTCATTGTCAGGGCGTACCATTTTCCATTTGGGAAGAAATGGGTGAAGTCCCCTTCACAAGTTCTCACATTTTCATAAGATGATACTTTTTTTTTTAAATTACAGAGCTATTTGAAGAATATGTCAGGACCAAAGTAGTAGAGTCTTAAAAACTTTAAATTTTGAAGAATAGAAAAAAACTGTCCCAGCATTGCTCAAGGTCAACAATCTATGCAAGTGATCTAACCGAAAATATAAGTGGGGAAGCCAAAAAAAAATCTGGAAGTTTTTCTTCACCCTACTGAGCGACGCTGAATATCGTTCGTAAACAGAATGAGGGTAAAGAGAAGAAGAGGGAGAGGATATTCAAGGAGATCAGCTCGTTACACGTTTACGAGGTACAAATCGTGACAGCTTGTTAAGAGTCAACTGAGCAGGCCAAGAGTAGATGAAATGAGCAATAGGTAACTTCAACAACGAATCAATCGTAATAAGGGCAAGGATAAATTCAGAATCGTAGTTGCGTTTTGAATATAAGGCCTAAACAATGACTTTTAGGGAGCCTCAGGAGATGAACATCGGAAATCAGCCCTTCTATCCACTCAGACGAGTCAGTTGACCGATTAGTTGGGCGAGCTTTGATCCAGAATTCATCACCTCACCACTACACGACCCCAGCCTACGGAATCGTAACAAAATCCAAGAGTTACGGAAAATCATTGAATACTCACTAAAACCAACTATCTTAGTGCCTCCGAAAATCGAGCAAGTGAAGCCTACGCAATTCTGAGGCGCGAATGGTAATAAAACGGGAATTTGCTTTAAACGCTACTCGAAATCAGCGGACACAATGAGAACTGTTCTCGAAATTGCCGGAACCGAATCGTTAAGTAAATAGCTAAATTCTTCCAAAAAAGCTCCGTAACTGTGGAACATCGACGACGCAGAGCAACGGGCTTTTAATACTTTGCGTATCA
>UZAF01022186.1:0-10293 GCA_900617895.1 Haemonchus placei
TTTTTTTTTTACCTTTTTTTATCAAAATTTCTAATCTAAAAAAACAGTGCATTTTGCTCGAATTGAACTTCTTACTTATTTCAAGTTGTTTTTACTTTTGGCATTGCAAAATGCTCGTAAAGAGGGGGCACACGGGATTGCACAAGGACACAGGGACGCTGTCCGGTCGAAAAACGGTCCAGATGGAACATAATAAGGGCCCCAAAACCGGTTTGCCCGACGTTCACACCCAAAAGTGGCCAAGTTATGGCAGCTTCGTTGAGGCTGTCAAGGTTGCACCTTTCGCGCTGGGACGCACACGTTGCGCGCAGCAGCTTACTGTACCCAGCTGTACGCAATGGCACACACATTTGTACAGCTCGTCCAAACACTCCTTTCAGGGGGACGAAACATCCACCCAGAACTGGATGGACGCGGCAAATGGCGCGGCGAGACTCGAGGCGTTTAGGACGACTTTGGCACCTATCATTGGGGCGCAAACATGAAGTAGAGTACATTAATATGGTCAGATGATCGTACCAATCAGCTCTACTTCAAATTTGGGCTCTAATGATGGGTGCTAAAGTCGTTTGAATCGCCACGAATTTCGCCGCGCGCTTTGCCGCGTCCATCCAGTTCTGGATGAATGTACTCATACCCCTCCTTTCATGCAACTGTTGTGGTCACGTTCTCGTCTCACCTTTGATTTCACCACTTTTTCTGAGCCTTATTTCTTTCAAGACGCCGATTTTTGCGTTTTTTCCTCCATTTTTGGTTCATTCTGGACTACCACTTCCACCGATTGACTGAAACTAAATACCCCCAAAATTGTCGTGAACTGTATCTCTGAATGGGGCTGCACATTTACAGGAGTGTTTAAACGAAGAGCGGAAACGGTGTCGAGTGGGTGCCTCTCCAATGAATGTGGTTCAGTTATCGAATCTACCCTAGCCAAACAAGCCTGCTATCTTTTTAGTGTCAGTGTCTCGTCTGGGACAGTTAAAGCACCAACATGTATACTGACTGACCGATATAGTTCGTTGAATACACCCAATACTTATTCAAAGGCTAATACGATTCTAAATGGATGTCGAATGCGTGGGCGCATCCCAAAAACGGTCTCGAGTGGTCCAAAAGCTTTATCCTTCATCTTAGTCGAATAATTTGAATGTTAATTTGGATGCTCCTGCTCGATACTCTGCACAAGAACTGAAAAGTCGTTGGCCTTAATCCCGATCAAGCATTTAATCGAGAAAAGTGGCGTCAGTACCTAAGAAAAGCCGACCCCGCTCCCAATTGGGGCAAACGCCTTAATTCCAAATTGAAATGCCAGGATATAAAGACTTCTTGTAGACCGGACTTTCAGGTTCTTCAAGGAACCTTACCGGTAATTAGATGACAGCGGAGAACCATCCAATTTCCTGGCGATCCTATTTGGTCTTCCTCTTGACGATATTTATTGTCATCAAAGGTGCATGTCCGAATAACTATCCAACCTTATCTCAGTAATGACCTGTCGGCACCATGAATTATTTGGTTGTAAATTTTACAATCACCAGGCCTTAAGTACCGCAAATTCACCTTGACCCTTTTGCAGAGAATAGAGGCTACTGGGGAGGACATCAATATGATTCTACTCGTTACTTACTTATTTTGCCTCACAAATCTGTCTAATTGTCTCCGATCCGATTTGATAAAAGTAGGCCGGCTACCGTACTTCAGTATCCAGGATAAAGGCCGACACTCGCATTTATGGACCCATCTGGGTTTGGTACATATAATGCTTCTCCCTTGCTCCACTCCTCCCAAGTGAACTCCTGCTCCAGTTTGAAAAGGGGATGAAAAGAAAACGGGTGGCAATATGTCTACATGAATTCCCACAGCAAGCCGTAGTTGTTTCTTGGCAATTATCGTATACTCCCAGTGAGAACCCAAACCTCCACTTATAGTGCGCGAATGCGCGGCGCGGCGAGCCGGCAAACAGTTCGACGCGCCAAAAAATCCAATTTGGGACCCTAAAAACGCAGATAAGCAGTTTTAGAGCTTTTGTGGTAGCAGACAATACGTAAATTTCCTGTGCCGTAGTGCTAAAACGGTCATAGATCTCAAGAGATGCCTCCGACACTTTCCATAAAGAGGGCGATAAGTTCAGACGTTGGGAGCAGTCGAGGTTTAACTCTTATGATCACCAATCTTACAGACGGTAACGATTGAACGAACTGCGAGTTAGGGTATGGAAGGACTCTTATATGGCAGGTCACCTGTGCAAACGGTTGGACAAATTGAAAGCAAAGGCACTGTTCACGAAAAAGTGGTTTCGGAAATTTGCACATGGTTTGAATTCGAAGCCCCCTTTGATACCATTTGTGCAGGAATGAGGTCGGAAAACGGCTGGATAGGGCACAATAAGGGCAGGAACAGTGGGGGACGGGAGGCCTCCGCCCCTCGCTAGGCTGACTACGGATTCTAATTGTCCTTCACCACATTTGCATTGGAGCGAAGTTGATGAAAAGTCGATAAGCCGGTTGGCAAGTTGCTAGAGACGCAATGTGTTGTCTGCTATTGCAGACAACACATTGCGTCGCCTTCGTGCACTCGCCCGAACACTCCCTAACCGCCGTTCTTTCAATGTGAAACTCGTCCAACCCCCCTTTCCAACTCTTTTTTNNCAATAAGGGCAGGAACAGTGGGGGACGGGAGGCCTCCGCCCCTCGCTAGGCTGACTACGGATTCTAATTGTCCTTCACCACATTTGCATTGGAGCGAAGTTGATGAAAAGTCGATAAGCCGGTTGGCAAGTTGCTAGAGACGCAATGTGTTGTCTGCTATTGCAGACAACACATTGTCTGCTATTGCAGACAACACATTGCGTCGCCTTCGTGCACTCGCCCGAACACTCCCTAACCGCCGTTCTTTCAATGTGAAACTCGTCCAACCCCCCTTTCCAACTCTTTTTTGACCCTTTGTAATTCTTTTTGTTCATCGTTCTTTTTTTTGCGCTTTTTTCGTTGTTATCGCTTTATTCTAAAGTAGTTCTATCAATTCCCGTCGAAAAAGGGTACCATAACTTTTTTGTGGACGGTGCCTTTAAGGTCAGCAGCCGTTTGGAACCTTGGTGGTGCAGACAAGTTGTCTATTGAAGAAAAAGCTGCTCTAATGACAAAATTGTGCCAAGTGAGGGGTTCCCGGTCCGTTTAAACTCGGCCAGTGGTGATCAAAACGCAAATGAGGTAATACTGGTCCACAACAGATAGGCGATAGGTGAACAACGGTCTATACGAAAAAGATTTCAATGTAAATATCATCTACATCTCATCTGTGCAAACATAGCTCATTGGTATGTGACCGCCACTCTCCGAGTATAAGTGGAACTTGATGGGCAAAGAAAAAAAAAGAACACTCACGTTTTTCTCGGAAGTTCTCCTTTTGAAATAGGATCCGTCAAATTGAAAACTTTCAAGTGGTTCTCATGTGACTTGGGGAATTTGCCCAACACTTTCCCTCTTGTGAGGGAAGCACCGAACACCAGTGGGACGTTTGATGCCCCGGTTCTTTTTTGGTCGATGATATCACCACTTATCAATACTTCAGTCTTGATTACTGATAAGCTGCAATGGGGTTCAGCGCCAGCAGCTCAAAATACTCCCAATCGGGAGCTTGTTTCACTCGCCCGTCTGCCATCATGGATGACTCTACATTCACTTGTTCAGAAAAAAGTTCGGTTATGATTTTAAATCGAATGTTCAAATTAAATTTGTTCAGAAGAAAATCTCCTTCGCTCTGAACCCCTCAGGTTCGACATTGAAGGGCTATTGTTGCAAAATTACCGAAACCGGTAGTGGGTCCCACGGTGAAAGGGCCGCTGCCGCGCGCGAAATGACCCGTGTAATTATACATCGTAACACATGGCGGCATTTCTTCATCGTTTCTCTCCCATTCTTTTTCCTAATCGGGACCATTGCATCGCCCAGGTGATCAAATTTAGCCCAACAGTCGTGTGTACATAGCTGTCATGAAGGGTTGGTTGATTCGATTCGTTTTTATTTCCTCCTTTTCAACTGAATGACGTTTTCTTTGGGATTTTATTTATAAATTTCGTCGAATTGTGGCCGTCCTTAATTGACGGTTGGCCATAGATCTTAAGAGGAAATAGACGGAGATTGCCATCTGCAATCCTCCTTAATTTATGGACAAATTGGAAAACCGAACATGAGGCATTGGAAATGGGGAAGTTCCCCTTTGTCTTTGTTCCACCGAAAACGCAGTCCTTGCCATCAGTTGAAAGGGTTCATCTACTCTTCTTTGGAATCAGTAATGAAATCTGTTCGTCGTCTGTACGACTCAATTTTCTGTTGACTAATGTGTTTGCCCTCGGTCTGTTCAGTTGGCCCTAGTGAGCCGGCCCGTATTTCTGAGGATTGTTACGTCAGCCATTTGAGAAATTCTTCAAAAGAAAGAAAAAGTTTCTCTTGACAACTGTTCAATTTTCTTCCCTATAGAAAAACTGTCTTTGTCGCCCAATGGTTGAATGGAAGTACGATCGACATATGTTTGCCATATGTGAATAACAAGCATACGAATAAACAGAACAAATCGGAATCATTTCAGCATCCACACTTAACGATTAATCGCATAGCGACGTCAGTTATGTATTAATTATAATCTTTTTGTTCATGCATGTAGCCCGATGACGAACATTACGGACGAAAGTGGGCGTGGCAACCATGGGCATTACATGAATCCTGGCGTCATCTAAGTGTGCGCAGCTGTCTGTGGCTTTGCTTGACTTTGTAAATACCATTTTTGAATCCGCTTTAACTATCTTCAAAAAAAATATTATTTCTTGCTTACGTTTTAAATTTTGTTTATTTTTTTTTTGTTCAAGGATGTTGGGTAAAGGATGAAGGGTAAAGTGTTTGTGTTAATCAATCCCGTTTTGGGTGCGCGCCCGCATTCGACTTCCATTCAGGAACGTTGTGCTGTTTCTACGCGTATGTGGCTTATATAATGAACCATACTTATCAGGGCNAGGCCTGGGCGAGTATCGATCCGTGATTCCATTCACGTGTCATCCGTGTATGGTAGTGCGCTACTTGCCCCTATAACACCTCATCCTTGGGTATGTATGTATAATCAGGGTGTAATTCATGCACACCAACTTAATGGTTTTCAGGTATGTCCCAGGTGTCCGCTTCTTTTCTACTGTGTCCTGAAAGCCTCATCGAATTGAAAAGGTGTAAGCAAACTCTCCCATTATTTACTGGGTCTTTTTTCTTCCATTTTATCTTATTTTCATTTTTTCACATAAAAAGCAGGTAGAAATCGGATCAATCTACTTTTCCACGTACGTCTCAGGTGAGTTTTCACATTGTTTCAATTCAGCTGATGCTGATCGGTAACGTCTTTGTTATTCGATTCCTTTTAGAGTTTTTAGTTGTTTGACATTGCATATCAATCTCTTACGAAATAGCTTTTTCTGTAATGTATGGAAATATGAGAAGTATGCACCGATAATCGTGAATTCGCTTAGCTTCTCATGGAAGGCTTCGTTTATTTTTCTTGCTTGTCATTCTACGATGACGTTATATTCATGCTAATAACCAATGACGCTTATAAATCTTTATAGAGTAATGTTTCTGGAGATGATTGCTGTCCGTTCACCTCATCTATGCTGTCATTCAAACTTCCTAAAATGGTCACGCTGGGTGTAATAATGTTGCTATGGTATACCTCCTGCGTCAGTTACCAGGGAAGACTTTACCCACATTTCTACATTTTTCTCTTTTCTCCTCATCTTTCCATAAGTTTAGCATCAAGTGTTATTCTGAATTTTCGAGTTCAGCAGTAGACAATGAACAACTTTTTTGCTAAGAATCGTGAATTTAGGAGAGAAGGCTGGTAACGGTGCTGTATTTTATCGAGTTCTAACCACCAGATTTCATAGCTTTTCTAATTGCAGCTATCCAAACTTTGTACAACCTTTATTTTTGAAGTATTGCTCGTGGTTAGAGATTTGTAAAAACGTAGAACCATGAAAAAGGGGGTTGTGAGGTTTTCTACAAGCATTAGACGACTGGTGCAGGAGGGTATCGTGTCCGATCTCACGCGCATGCGGGCTGGAGCTGGCACGGTGTCGCTGGGACGTATTAGACTAGGGACGGGCAGTTAACCACCATCCATAAAGCAAGTGCCTTTTCTTCATACGTTTGGACACAAATGAGCTCAATCTCTTTCCTATCTTGTTTTCTATATTTTTCCAGTTCTACCAAGTGCCTCAGAGAATTAGTTTTTCTTTTTATTTTTTGTTACTATCCGTTATGTTCGTTTGGATCTAGATTTGATTTGCATAAGTTTATTGTTACTATGCAATCAGACCCTTTTTACCCCTGGCTAGAACTGATGTTTTATAGAAGCGCGTCGATCGACGCACACTAAATAAATAAATAAATAGACACATATCGATCTTGGAGTAATGCGATCAAGCTTTACAATTCGCTGATTCGATACGTATAACATCGTCCCGCACGCGACTTGGATAGTTAACCGCTTTTTGGTTCCATGAGTTCTTTCTAGTTTCTCTGGGTATTAGGAGTACTTGACGACTAAAGGGGCAGTGTGCTCCGACAAAGGCTGGATGGAAGAGAAGCGGAAGATAGATGAGGATGTGCATTCATTCGTGAATGTTGGTAACCCGTGATCTTGCACACTACATTTAGAATTGTATTTTTAATATTAAAAGTCGGTTTTTGAATGTTCGAACGCTGTGTTGATCGGCAAACTACGGGCTGACTTTTAATATTTCTTACACGAATGCACTGTATAAATACAACCAAGTTAATACTGCTCCAAACTAGTGGCAGGGAAAAAGCCTGTTCGTTCATCGATCTTTCCAAGTAGCGATGGTTTTGGGCTCAAACTTCTTTCTCTAATAGAAGAATATCCCTGAGAACGAGACCTAGAAGATGAATATGTATGTGGAGAAGCTCGCTGTTCATGAGCACAGCAGTTGCAGTGTTGTATGGTAAGGAATAACCGAGCCGTAGTTTATGGTTGCATTTAAACTGCTTTGCGTGGGAGCGTGGCACAGTGTATCGATTGAACCGTTCTGTCGATACACTGCGGCGATGCGAAAACAAAGTCTGAACACCGTCAGTGTGTGATCGCCCGCAATTAAATTTGATCTTCTGGAAAAATTTTGACAGTGAGATGAGTTTCATTGATCACTTTCTCCAAATGGCTGTCATGGTTGTGTGAATCGAAGACACCCATTGGGCAGCAGTTAGAAGTAATCCTCTTTACTTTCTTTTGATACCCATTTCCCTAAGAATTACCAATTGATGAGTTTTGTCGTTTGAAATGGATTTTTTCTATTTTCGGTATTTTGCCGTTGTCGTTCGAGAATCTGATGTCGTTTCAATGCGATCACTTGATAATTGTATGCTTCCCCATACCACCCTAAAAGGATCGATCGCCTGGCAATTCATCTGGCAATACCAACGTCAAAGGCTGAATTTATAATTTCAGTTTGGTCTCGCGTTTTTTTCAAACAATTTTCAGTATGTGTCTTTGCCTATAACCATCTATCATATCCATTCCCATAGGGTTCTTTTACCGTCTCAGCTGTTATTCATTTTACCAAACCCACGCATCTCGCATCATTCTCGTGTTCTCCTTTCTTTAACACATAACCATTGAATTATTGCATCCACTTTTATAAATTTTATTACTGCGGTTTTTTGTTATAATTTAGGAATTTCAGTTCATGATGCTAATATTTGACGTTCCTTAGTATTAATTTAATCTACACTTACTTGTAGTTAACTTTGTTACATCTACTTAACATACTTTAATCTCTACAGTATGTTCGTTTTCTTCTTGGGACCTTTTGAGCTTGACTCGTTTTTGCTTCATCGTTTTCGCATTTGTTGGCTCAAGTGGTTCGTTCTATTTGTGCGGCTCGAGTTGACTCGCCTCAATCCCAGGTCAAAGTTTTTGGACAGAGTAAGTAAGAGATGGTGGGGATCTTATGAGGGTCTCTTGCCTTCTAGTGCCTCAAAGCGTTGTTTCAAAAGGAGAAACATACAATTTGTACTCGGCTGGCCTATGAGTGAGAGTGGCAAAGTGAGAAATAGGAAGGAGATGAGGAATAGTCGCATGACTGACCCTGACATTCTGAATTCCGGATGAATGGGTCCAACGGTCACTTTTTGCGGTGAGAATAACTTCCTTGTAGGCACGGCTATATCGCTCACCACGAATTCAGGTAAGAACGAGTTTTCCATGCATAACAAACAAACTCGTCCAGTTGAAAGACATATTGCGGGTCCAATGAGTTTCCACATTTACTCTTCCTTTTCTTCTGCGAAGCCTTCTCCATTTTGTTTGAATCAATTTCATTTTCGGTAGGTTTACTTCTGGGTGATGGAGCCCCGTGCTAGTTGGCAATCTTTGAAGGGAAAAAGTTTCTGCAAGATTCTTTCCTAACTCAGCGGAGATTGCTATTGAAGGGTAATTGAATTTTGGTCCATTTCAATGACTTTGGTCAGCAAAGTTGATGATTTTTCTTTGAACTTACTTGTTTTATCTTCACTTCTTGTTTACCTACCTTAATTCTAAAGAGGATTGTTCATAGTTCAAGTAGTTTCCGCACCGCTAAGTTTTTCGGCGTCAATCACTTTTTTGTCAAACTCTTTCCTCTCTAGAACTCAAATTATTGCCACTTAAACATCCTTGAAGTATAAGTGGTCGTTATTGTTCTCAGAACCGGTAAATGTTATTTCGATACCGTAACTTTTCTTTTATTTCGTTGTTTGTATTCTTGATTCTATTGGCGACCGTTTGGCACATTGAATTGTTAAAACGCTGGCGACAGACATCAAATTTCAGACCGTTGATTGTTGCTCAACTACAATTCTTCACTTACTCGCACTATTCCAATTATTGATTCGTATCGATCGCCTGGTTAGCTACTATGCAATCTAATGGATCGACACTTCCTGCCGAATTTCGAACACCACCACCGTCCTCGGTGCCGCATACGATCATTGAACGATTATCTGAAGGGAAATGTGAGTGGTTTCTCTATGTAACTTTTGTCTGTTTGAAGTTTCTTTTTGGTTTATTCGATGTTTACTTTTCTCCTCACTCCTTTTTTGTTTTCTTCCCTAAGCGTTCGGCATTTTTCGTCTTCGCACATTTGAATGAACTTTCCTAGCCTCAAGATTCCTTTTTGCCTGAGCACAGAGTATGTCCAAATTGAATCAGGACGACCATGTTTTTCAGCAGGCGATACTATCCTCATGTGATTTCGCATTTTGTTGCCTATTTTGAAGTGTTCAATAATTTGGCGTTGATGAAACCTAGGGAACCCGAACCCTGCTAGACGTATTTTTGCAATTCTGCTAACTAGGAGGTTAACTGAAGGTTGGATGTCTGTTTAAGACGGAGGAAAAGTTAATAACAACGAAAAGTGTGACGAAATTGGCCCAACTCACATCCACCAACGTTCAAGAACGAAACGAGGCGTAGACCAAGGCTCGTAGTGAGTTCGTTCCCTCTTTGTATGACCTCAATTCTTTAGACCACAATAGAACGACCCCGATGTTCACTGTTTTGTTTAAAACAAATGTATGTTAGTCTGTTTTGTGGCCTAGTTTAATGATGTGATTATGGTTAATAATGTGTTTATCTCCACCTGACTGCAAAATGACTGCGACGATATTCCTGGTCTCTAGTCCCATTACGCGATCTTATTGTTATGACTTGGTTACTAACCTCTCTTATCTTAAAGTCTGTAACCTGTCACGGTGGTAGCTGGTTAAGTAAATGTTCAGGATTATAGAATCTTATCAACCAATGGAAATAGTTTTGGTGGCAGTTTCTTTCAAATGGTAACCGATTCTTAAATGATCGTGTAAAATGAGCGCATAAATTCGCGACCACTGTAGGGAATTAGTGCTTTCGAAAGAGCAGTCTCATAAATTATTTTTCGAAAGAAATGAGAAATGGTATGTGTTTGTTTATATCTATCTATGTCTATGAATTGGTAACTGTTGGGATAGGGCTTGGGCCGTTTCTGAGGTGAATTGCTTATCAGCTTTGCTCATGCTTTTATTTTGAATGTGTTTTCATTAAATCATTAATCCAGAACGGCCCCTTGGTTATTGTAACCATGCAACCATTCCAATTGCCTATTGCAGATTTCATATATACAGGTATGAATTCAGCTTTCCTTATAGCATACGCTTCTTTTTTTTTGTATGGTTCTATGGCGCTGAATACCAAATGATCGTCGAGTTCCTCTTTTTTTTTTTT
>UZAF01022187.1:0-10285 GCA_900617895.1 Haemonchus placei
ATAACCTTCGATCAGTGACCACTCTGGAGCCCTGACCTAAATCCCATGAATGTCTCAATGTGGTTGGCCTCTGAGATGAAAGCATCCTTTAGCCCAAACAAGAGAAGAAATAATCTCGAAAATGCTTAGCAAAAAGCCGGGACCATTTCGATGACCCTAGCTGCGTGCCACCGTCAATGCCGTCCATGGTCGTCTTTGGGGTTGGGTGAAAGCAGAAAGCAACAGATCCCAGTCTCAATGTACAGTTTTGATAAGAAATTTGTGCTAAACCCTTTAATGGAATTGGTTTGCTCTATTGGCTTTCTATTCGTTTTCTGCGATGTGATTTCTGTGTAATCATAATTTTGGCCCACCCTGTAGACCCCTTTCAACCAATTCGGGGAATTCCTTCTTCTCCATACCCCTCATAAATTATCCGAGAGATGAACTGCACCACTACAGCTAGCCGCAAGTAAAATTCCAAATTACATATATGGAAAACTGTTCATGAAAACTAGTAATGACAACAACGAAGCCTACCATATAAACATATGGACAAATGATCAAAAAACTTCTTGATAATTATCTATTAGGAGTACACAAATAAAGCTAAGACGAGTGTTCAGCTGCTACGGAATTCCATATGTTTACTGGGGTCTCTACATCTTTCTAACAGACTTCCTTATCGCATTAATTTCATCAACGAGACTGGATTAAGAAGGAGGTTCCATTCAAACGAAGACGTAAATACGATTACAAGAAGCCAAATCGATGACGGGGATAGTGCCGGGGCACAAATAGAGTCTGATATTACATCTGAGGCTGGATTAAGCAGATTGACGTCAGACTCGGCTTTTTCACTGAGATCGAATAATCCTATGCAAAACGGAGATATCTACGTATAAACCTATTTCAGTCGTAGGTGGACAAAGATCAGATTCTCAAGCGCATCAATTTACTGTTGGGAAACGCAGTTCCGAAATTCCTGAAAATAAAATAAAATAAAGATAAAACCAATCACATTAGTAGAGCGCTAAGTCATGGGCAAAAGCAAGCTCTAAATCCTTCAGCATTCTGCAACTACCAACATCTGCTTGGTATGATGTTTTGCAGTAAACAGGAGAAAAAGCTTGTATTCGTTCACGCCGATAGCGACAGTTATGCTGACAGCATATTATTTACAACGTATTCAATTCCACCGTAAAAGCGACAGCACAACGATTGTGCAAGGCAGAGAGGGCAAAACACCCGTCACCACAACAAGCAGGACTTCTTGGACATTTCTGGTTAGAAACAGTGATCAGCATAAATTGGAAGGCAAGAATCAACGGCGTGCTCTCTGCACAACCCAAACGATTAAAACCTTTCTGCTATNCCCCTGCGGTTTCTCAAGCATGTCAACAAGCAATGGAACAGATGCGACAGAACTAAAATCGAAATTCCACATAAACTTTTTTTTTGCCATCCTATTGAACAGCCGCATTAATGGGGCTCTCGCCACTCCAACGGAATCAAGTTCTGAGCACGGCTTGCCGAACTCAAAGTTTGTAACTCAAGGACGATATGTCGCTGCTAAAAATAGCGTCTCATTGTCAGTTCAAACAGTAGCAAACGCAGAGCTATGATGTCGAGAGCAGAAGCGGAAAAAGAGCCATTTCTAGGCATAAAAACTGTAAAAGCTGTCGTAAAAGGTAGAAATGCAACGATGCATCGCTGATGGAAGACTTCATGGTACGCTTCTAGAAGTATTTTCTATGATTCTACAGTAGAAAAGCTGAAAAGCAATCTGAATTCCAACTCGGGACTATTTTCGAGGAAATTATGCATGCAAGAAGCACGTTCATCTTCAAAGCGACAGCCACGTAGATTGCTTTTCAAAATGGAACCTGCACTAAATCAATTTCTTCGCAAAAGGAGAGCTGTGCTGTCATCGCAAACACCCTTTGCATTGATCCATACTAGCGCTGTACATGAGAATCAGCATTGTAAGCAAGCATACCGGAAGTTGAGTTGTTTCCCTCAGTTTCCCAAAAAAATTCCGCCATTAAGCCTTTGTGAACATGTGGACGGCAAAATCAACGATTTTCTATGAACATTCGAGGGAAAGATACGTGTCGCTCTACGCCTACCTCCAGACAAACCTCATAACCGGAAATCCTGCTCAAAGCTCATTAACAGCAATCCACAAACTCTGGAATATTTTTTCAAATGTCTTGCATGGCCAATTCTTTTCGCCACCAAAAACTCAAGCGCATGTTGGAGCTGGAAGCGATTCATTGATCCATTGGCTAAAACTAAAAAGAACGAGGCAGTTCTGTATAATCACCACTGATTTAAGGTCTGAGAGGAGTAAAGGTACCGTACTAAGCCGTAAAAAACTTCCATGTCCACAAGTCAGAAGAACTGTGGGCAACGAAAAATCCTACAGAACTGATTAGGAAAAATCGAACACACGATTCAGCGATGGGCGCAACATGACACATCGGGAGTGCGTCATATGTAGGAGGGACAGGAGTGGGATGCAAAATGAGCAGAACGATCGAGACCGATCAATGATCAACCCTCTATAAATCCATTTCCCCGAACACTCCGAGTCGGAATGGGCGAGCATGATAAAAGAAAATCATCAGTAGATTTCAACTGTACAAATAGAGCACAAATCCTCGTCGACAGAAGATTATCGAGTAGAATAAGCCATGCACTCGACCTTTGGACCATTTGAATACGTGATTGCGGAAACGAGTATTTGGCGAGCTAACGGATTCTGATGGAAAATAAACCTCATAGTGTAGAGAAAGGGTTGGCAAGCTGGGAAAGCTTTCAGTTCAAATTAAAAAATTCAACCCTATTTATCGACTTTCTTCACAACTTCATGCAAAGGTTTCGCATCGCCGATAGTAATGAACATCATTAATGGGAGAAAAAGCAAAGAAAGCAAATCGTCATTGGAAACATGAGCTCAAACATCAATTAGACAACAAACGTCACTTTCAAATACCAACTGTTTAAGAAAAGGGGACCGAGGAGAATTCCCGTGAGACTAACAGCCGGCGAGTGATAAACTGCGTTAGTGATAAACACGACAACAGATCGACGGAAGAACCGAGAACAATGTAAATCGAAGTTGAGTCACAACTGCAGAGATTGCAAAAGCGGGCCGAAAGACTTTTGTAGAGACGAGCAAACCAGTTTTCAACACATTACACGCTGTCATCATAAAACTAAACCTGGCGGGGAATATAAATAGCCTACACTGATTGAAGATAGATTGCCAAGGTCACTTCAGAGAAGTTCGTTGAGGCCTCAAATCCAAAAGAGGCGCCCTTGTCTGCGGATGCGGCTTCACAACAAAAGGCCAAACCTCAAAAGCCAAATGACACTGCTGTGACATATGGGGACGCCTCACGGAACTAGTGGCACGAAATATGAACCGAAATCTTTAGCCACAGCTGGGATAAAATGTGGCCGCAAAAGAAAGTATGTCAATAAATCAATTCGGATACGCCATTCAACGTTTTCAAAGAATGCAGCGGTGAAGAGACACTGCAAAGGAATTCACCGCATCAAAGTGAAAAGAGATTAAATGAGACCTCAAAACATAAATACAGCTAAAATTTGGACATGCAGTTTTTAAGCAATATGGAACAAAGAAGAAAAAGAACAAGAAAAAGAAGCTCACCAAAATGTAACAAATAAAAATTTTTCCGTCCTCCACAAAAAACAGAAAAACATATCTCAGATCATGAGCGGAGCGAACTAAGGTCAGAACTTTTTCCGAGTCTGATAAATTCGTCGTCATAATTTGCACAAGAACAACAATGATATGAGACAAGAGTAATTATGTACGTATTCAATCTGAAAAAATATGTTGGAAGCCTTGGATTCAACGTCTGTTGCAGAGCGAACATTGAAACCTACGGAAGAAAGCAAGGATATCTAACAAAAAGGATAAAAATGACGAAGTAAAGTTGTATATAGTTAAAAAAGTATGTGACAGAAAATGAAGCAAGCCAAATGGAACGTTAGGAGACCAGATTCACCTAATCTATTCCGGCACCGTTATCTCGCCGAAGCGTTTTCACTAACAGATAAATAATACAGGCAGCGCGAGAGGAAATGCTAGCGAAGTGTAGGAAGTGTTAACTACTGAAAAAAAAACTGATAAGGGCAGAGGAAACCTACTAAAATCACAATATCGCCTGCATTGAAGAGCATTAAGTCGAATAAGACAGGAACATGGACGGTGAATAATCTAAAGTTATGACAACTGATGAGGCATGAAATAAACAGCCGGCCAACGCCCTTTACTACAAAGGCACTCCCTAGCGCAGAACGGCCTGGGGTTCTTTGATCGCGGTAAGGTAGGTCAACGCTAACACGCTCTAGACCAACGGTTGCAGCAATTAAAGATCGTTTCTTCTGATATCGTCTTAGAGTGTGATATGGAGCAGGAGGTTGGCGCTTTCGCGAGCGGACTTTTGAAGTTATCAGCATTTCACGCGTCACCGTTTCGAGAAACCTGTGGGAACTGACAATAAAAAAAGACTCCATAATATATGCAAACAAGCAGAAACTCTAGAAATTGAACTGCTTGAAGGGTCGACTTGCGTGAATAACCTTGCAATAGCACAAAATGTTGCGGCTGGGCCTTTTTGAGAGATGTTATTCGAATCGATATTTATGGGCGGAAAACAACGCCCTTCCGCTGAAGAAAGCGTAGCACACACAGAAGCAATTAAGGCCATGTGAAGGCACTTTAGAAAACAATTAAAGCGATAGGTGAATTTGTACAGAGGAAAAGATTACGGAATCATGCTAATTCTACGTAATTGACGGTTTATGCGAGCCATTATGCGTAGGCCTTAACGAGAAGAACGTGCAGAAGCCGCTGCGGAGTAATCCATACTCAATTGCCTACCCTTGCCAAGGGGAAAAGGGCACGAACACACGAAGCCCCTTTTCTTGCCAAGCGTCCATTTCCTTAGACTGATAAAAAAGGGACTTCCAGTGCTCGGTCAAGCAAAATAATGGCATTAGTCAATTGATTAAACACAACATAAATCTTCCCTATTTAGCAGGCCAAATCACACATAAATACATTAGGCGTGCTGAAGGAAAACCAGAATCGCTATGGTTCATTCGTTCCCTTTCCCTTATTCTGTTGTGTAGCCCTTCCTCCTAGTCCTCTTACTAACCAACACGTACAATGTCCCCTAATTTCATAACTTATGTTGGCAAATCTAGGTATAAAGTCTGCAAAAATGGCTAGAAAGCAGCGATAAGACATCTTCAGTACTCATTTTACGACGACCTATTTACTACGTGGCCTACTACTGATGGTTGATGGTCGCGACGAGCTCGTAAACACCTATAATCTCTGCTTGTGCATCGCAGAGGTCATCTAACTATGTAACTACAGCTTTCAATGCAGACAACTAGCTGTGCCAAGGAGCAGTTCTACGCTGAGCAACATGACACGGCGTCACGACCACAAATAAACAGGGCTTAGTTGACTCGTAGTTGCTGCCCTCCGCCGAAACTGTGCGACCACAAACCATCGCAGGTCGAATTTCAACGACGTAACCAGACAACTATAACGCCATATTAACTCCAAAACTACTTTTCTACTTATCAAATGAATCAAGCGTGATGTGCCAAGACCGCACACCGCAATTTGCTCCGTTCTGTCGGTCGTTGAATGAATGCAGATCATATGCCGAAAGTGAAACGAAAGAGACAACGATTTCTCTTTCCATTCCGTTTCGGCATGTTTTTTTNTTTTTTGGCAAAAACTTTGCCTATATTCCATGAATGGACAAGATAATCACGCTGCTTTTGCCTGTTCAACAAGCGCTTATCAGATTAGCTGCGAGTAATTCGAAAATGTTCAGCTCTTTCCCTCTATTCTTTCATAAAAAAGAACTTTCTTAGGATGAGCAATTCATCAGGCCTGCACATCCCGCGGCTTTACACATAAACATACTTTACATACCGAGATCGTTTGGGAAGACCAAAGGTCGAAATTCTAAATTTGCACTGCACTTGACCTAAAATAAACCGTTGGTCGAAGGGCCGTGCATTCGACGAGCAAATAGAAGTGCACAATGACCAAAATAACCTGGTAACGGGTGCAGCACACCCAAAGGATGGATTAACCATCTACTGGTGTAAAAGAGTGCAACAACAGAGATAAAAATTGTCAGAAAAGCGCGAGACATCTATGATACAGAACCAGTGGTGGTAACGAGTGTCTTCTTTTGCTGTTCACGAAATGTTTAGCTGTCACAATTTGGCAACTTGCCCTATTACTTACGAGTACATGCCCGGGTCATAAGACCGTATGTGGAATGTGCAGGGCGGGGAAGGAGAATCGGAATAAAATGATTTCAACGAGCGCTAACTTCTGAATGCCCCTTCTTGTTGAAAGGTGTCAGACTGGTGACTGCGCAGCAGAGAATTTCCCATAGACAAGAGGCAAATCAGCAGCTTTTGACAATGAGGCGACATTTACCTCTACTTTCGCACCTTAGCAGCGTAATCCGCTCTAACCAGTGTGAAATAACCCTGATGCGGTGACGGTGACCACGGGAAACACCATGTTTGTGGGCGGAACATTTCTACCGAAAGCATATCCTTCTTGTAAAGCACTCTTTTTAGAACCCTCGATAAAGTAGGGTCGTAAAGGTCAACGTTACGTAATCGCCGAAGTTGTTTCTTGCGATTCGCCTGGGGAACTCTGCAACGGTGGCAGCAAGTTGATCCAACTGGCTGGCCACTGCACGACAAATTTCTTCGTGCGAAGGAATTGGTGATACAACACAACCCAATGAAATAAAAAAGAAGCCAGACGACCAAGAAACATATGCGACTCAACGAAAAATAATTTTGGGCAAGACAGGGAGAAGTTGACTGGCTGTTTCGCTAAGTCAGCCCGATTTACGAAGAATTAGTCTCACTGCCATCGAAATCTGTCTTTTTTGGCTACTTGTTAGAGAGGTTCAGATCGACAAAATATCGATGCAGTTCAAAAAACAAAAAATTTTTAAGGTATATCGCACTGCGGTAAAACTCAAAGGAGTAAACATTGGGATGAAAGAGATAGCAAAGCAAAGGAAAAGATGGTTAGCATCTCTAGTCAACCCTAACAAGTGGTAAATCAAAATAATTCGAGTTAAATGTTTTCCTTCCATGTTCTTGACATTAAGGAATGAATTTAGGTATGAAACTAATAAATTCACACGTGATTCTATAATGAATGGCTTTTCATCGACTGCTCCGCTGTTAAGTCAGGACGCGAAGAAGGCATCGCCCTATTCGTAATGTTTGCTGGGAAATGTGCGGCCTAAAATTGGCACTTTCATTCATTCTCAGCGTTAAGCCTGATGTGTTGAATCATAATGTAAAAAAATCTCTCAATTCCTTCTTCAAAAAAAAAATCGATTAATTTTACCATTAGATCGGAAAAAAAGCTCGATGTTTTGAGTAGCAGATAGGCTTTTCTTACATTACTCTCATTTTCTGAAGAGAATGAGTTTTACAGGATTCTTGAAGCACTGTGAAAGCACTACTTCCCAAAACGAAGGATGACTTCGTTCGATTAAATAATCGTCGAACGAAAAAAGAGCACCATCCATCAACCACAAAAATAAGTGGATGGTGCCATTTTTCTACGCGAGGTAAAAAATCCAGATCTCGAAATAATTTGAGCACTTACTTGATAGCAGCAACACAACAGGAAATGTGAACAAGTAAACATTAAGGTGGGGGAAATGTTAATTTACACACTAAGAGAGAACTCGCGCGAAGTAAAAGCATGAACAGAGTGAATTCGAACAGCGCACTTACTTATAATGGGACATAAAAGAAATGAAAGCGCACCACTGCAGAGCCGGCTTCTTGAGCTTCCTCCACCGCTTCGTCGTCAACAATAGTTAAATCAAGATCGTCACCGAAGCCATAGTCGTCAGAGAGGTCGTTCAGTCGAACTGATGCGAAACTCAACTTCCTTGAGTGAACCTCCATACACCTGCGGGGAAAATGGTTATAAAACCTTATTTTGAAAAGAATCCTGAAACAACTCAATAATCTGCACTCAAGCTAATTGTTAACTTATCATTAACGCATTAATTGCTCCCCTAGGAACGGTTCGAAAATATGATAGTGCTTCGGAAGGTCAGACATACAGATCAACTCTTCAGCGCGAAACCTGTTTAGGATATGGGTAAGGAGAAGCCATTGGGGATGAATTCTGTACACGAAACTATTGGAAACTTCCTGTCTGTTGCTTGTTCAGCAGCCTATGCCGTTCGAGACCTTTTCCATCGAAGAATACCCCTTCAATTTCCTCCATTTTCCGGCTGCTCGAAGAGTGAATGAGAGAAACCAAAAACGAGATTGACAAGGGTGGAAGATTTCAATTCAAGGAGAAATGCATCACGCTACCGAGGAGGGAGGCATCACAGAACCGGGAAACCACCTAAGTGGAGGTTTTTAAGTTTTATCTTCGAAGAAATCACGATCTGAAACATTAGGTTTCTAGGAAAGTCTAGATGAACTGCCCACAAGTAAGGATCGGATTATCGGGCCCACGTAACTGTGAGAATTCCAAACCAACGAATGGAATGATCGCACATCACTCAAACAAAAACAACCAGGATGAAAGAACAACCTGACGAGGGAAAAGTTTTGTCACAGAATTAAGAGAACACACCTCAGGCTGTTCCTCGCACGAGTACGCCAGTCTTACAGCGAAACTTGTACGAATCTGCAAAAAGGTCTGATCACAAAATTCGTGTACCAAGTTATTTCCCTTTTGTAGAGCCCGCACAAAGGTACCAAACAACAAAAGTATTGAAAACGAAAATGGATGATTCAATCTTCTCAAAATAAAACGCCTTGAAATCATGGACGCATGGAAGATAAGTGGCACCATTAATGTGCACTTTCACCCTAAAAATCCATCGATTAGTTCACCTTTCGGAAAATTCGTTCTCTGCTCACTCTGCTGGCAAGCCTTTCCCAATGATCCTTAAATCGAAATTTTCAACTGTATTGAAGTCTGGCTCAAGAAGGTTCGTCACATGAGTTAGCAGAACAGTATGTGCTTTTGAGAAGTGGCATTCGTATACAGCTCAAAATTCTAGTAAGCTGTAGATATCAGCTGTTTAGGTTTTATTCCCTTCGAATGATTCAATTTAGCATGAGATTTTATTGATCATTTAGTGAACAGATCGTGCCATGCAGACCATGAAGCATTCCCATAAAAGGATGGATGTCTAGATGAGCACCAAAAGAAAGGGAAAGAGAAGCTCAAGAATGGCAGAACAGATTATTAATAAATAGTCACAACAAAGAGGCCAGCCTTCTTGAAAACTGGTTGAATGTACTTCAGCACAACTTCGATGACTAATGCCCTGATAGAAGAAACTGAAGTCGAGCGTATGTGGATATGTTCTAGTTCTAAACAGCGCTTCAAATTTGATGACAAATCTGAAAAAACGCCCTTAAACAGTGTAACATTTCCTGCTTGAAACCCTATAAAAAAAGGTAATGGGCAATGAGTAGAGAAGTAAGTGCCCCATCAGAAGGCAACAAATATCTCCCATGTGAGCGCAACAATAAATTTTGGAGAATAGGGAGCTGCGATACTCGATCAACCCAAATCTTCTGTCACGTGGGTGACAAATGAGTGAAGGAGAATAGAGAGTCTATCGAAAGTGCAACAGAAGTTCATAATCATAACACAACATAAAAAGAGGACATTGATGCTCGGGGAGCCTAATACAGACTACAGGATCGGCAAACACACACGAACAAGTACCCTGCACCCCACCCGTTCCCTACAGTAGCTCAGTATTGGGTCCCAGCTCGAACGGGTGGTCACGACGCAACGCCATCCTTCACTGTCCGTTCGCCGGTTCTCCTTGCCGAGGTCTCTTTTCAATGCGTCGTATATGTGATGGGTTGAAAATTTATGTAATCAAATAAGGTTGTACCGTGAAAGGGCGTATGCTATCAACGCAATTCGGTGCCCACTCCATTGTTCTTAACAGTAAGGTAGCTGTAAGCGAGTGCCGTACTAATTTCTGTTCTTGTAACGAAAACCCTGCAGAAGAGGGTACTTCGCCTTCAGTTCCAAGCGAAGGAAATTGCTGAAGTAGACACTATGCAACTCGTCAGCCTCGCCAAGTCTTGTTGTTTTCGCTATTATAAGGAGGGGCATTTCACGTAACTTCAGACTACCCCTAATCCTAATAAGATTGAGATTTATATACGAGTGGATTTATGGAGCAACGAAGAAAGAAAG
>UZAF01022189.1:0-10282 GCA_900617895.1 Haemonchus placei
AGTGTTAACATCACAATCAATCTAGAAAAAACTACTTACATTGAAAGTGCTCGGTTTCGCGTTTATTCGCCAGTTATAATATTTGAAGCAAATGTCCGTCAACACTCTATCATAAGCGTCCTTCTGAAGTTGCTTACAATTAAATCAGTCAAAAATATTCGGAGTATAAGCTAGACTGAACACTTATAGAGAGCGTCTTTTAGGATGATGAAAAATATTACGTCAGCTTCCTTCAGCTCGCCGAGCTGCTGAGCTTCCATTCCAAACACTTTCGTCGCAGAACTCGAGAACATAGTTACCCATATAGAGCCGGAGAGATCGGTGATCTCGGCCTAAAATGTGAATTCAGCTATCACTTCAACTGATTCTCACCAGTTCAGCGCAAAACAAGTTTTAAATGACTAAGTTCAAATCAAATGCAAAAATCAAGTTTAGTAGTAATCCATAGAAGCACAGATTCACACAAACAATTCTCATCTGAGGTTTTTCATGCGAGATTGGGGACAGAAGAAAATGATTCCGATGATAAGTTCGCCGCTTCGCAGAAACAATCCAGCTAGCTATGGTGCAGATGAAAGGAATCATGAGGTACAATCTTTTACATTTTAGAAAGGCAGCCCCTCAGATCCCTTTCGCAACTAGCAATGCACGTGGAGTGTTCTTGCATTTTTTCGCATATGTTTTCTGTCAGAAAATTGAATCTACAAGAAGAGTGGATCAGTACGTTTTTAAAATGACCCACCTGAACCATGTACCTCCATTTGAATGAATCACTTGTCGTGTCACATTTCTCACACCTGTACTGATCAACGCCGAGTTGAACAACTTTTTTGGAGCATCCCTCGTTACCGCAACCCTGAAATTTATGGATTACCCCTTCCGTTTGCTAAAGCAGGGTATCACTCTCTAAGTGCTCTACATGAGTATCTCAACGAGTATGTTATGTTGAGCCTTATGTTGAACTTGCCTGATAGAGGGCGTTATCGGTCTTTATCGTGGTAATCATTGCTTTGAAATTCATGTAACGTCCGTTCGCAAGATTCGGTTCATTTCCCAATTGCAGAGCCGCAGCAGTACCGATGAAACGTAAATCACGACCTAAGTGAGAAGATAGAGTTCAAGCGAAGAGCGAAAAGGTTTTTCGAAGAAGTAAACCCATACCAAACGAATCGCCCCCTCCTGACGCTGTCATGCTGATCGTCTTCGTGTCTACCGATGACCGCTCGGTTGTATACCATTCATATAACTTCGGAACCTCATCAAGCTGAGGACTTAGCTCGATTTTTGAACCAGAAGAGAGTGCCAAACTGAACGCTCCTTAACGGATAAGAACTTTTCCAGGACTTTTTCCATGTGAGGAAAACTTTCCTCCGTTGAGAGAAAATGCCAAAGGCTTACCATTCCACTCTTTCACCAGAGCTCCTTTCACAGAAATGACCTGCCCAAGTGCATGTTCATCAAAATTCTCGGCTTGGTCGCCCCAAAGCGTAAGTTGTGCTACAGTTCCCGTCTGATCAATCAATTGAAGGTCACGTTTCACACAGTCCCGACCTTGTTTCGAAATGAACTGAAATCCAAATTCTCAATAGCGACCACGACTATCCGCACAAAACGAATCAATTACCCTGTTGACCGGCTCCATCTTATCGACAACTGCTAAAACATCAACAACTTCGTCCTTGTGACTTGGTATATTTTGTAGAGGACATATCTTGAGTACCAACGCCGGTTTTGGAATTTGGTCGTGGCATGGCGTAATCTGCATCAATTTTATTACGATTAGTGCAAACGACGATTGAAGAGAAGCATCCAAAAATGTTTTGTCATTTCATGACACTTCAATTTTAGCTTCAGAAAATGTAACCTGAGTGAAGGAAGACAATCTGAATAGTTACCTACCTCTGTGCTGGAATTAATAGATAGTTCATAATCATGGCCAGTAGTATTGAAGCGCTTGTTCGCTTGTTTCACTGTGCCACCAGCAATATAGTACGACTAAAAAAAAANAAAAAAAAATAGATGAATTTTTTGTTGCCTCAAACTATGTATGTTATGAAAAACGTACACAATCGGTCTGGATGATGCTATACGCTCTTTCGGCTGCGTCATTAAAGCCAGTAATCCGTATCGAAGCACCATCCTTATCCGTCAATTCAAAACTGAACACCTAAAACGAAATCGATCAACACGAAATTTCTGCCATTAAAGCTATTCATCCAGGCGACATTGAGGGCCATCTCCTACACCAAACTATGTGAATCCGCTAATGAGCCAAGTTTACTAGAACGAATTCCTGATTACAAGTACTGACCTTCATGTCGCCGGCACCACTTCGAGCCTTTGTAGTTTTCAGCTCGTCTTTAGCTGTACATAATCCGCAGATCCTCCATTTGCTTATGTAAGGAGTAATCATACTGATCGGTGTTGTGTTGCCAGATCCAAAACTTTGCGGTTGTCGACGGGGAGCTGATGGACGTGCAACTTCTTAAGAAAACATCAAATAAGAGGGGCACTTATTAAAACAAATTTCGTATCAAAAAGAGTAACATTTCTTATCAGATTCAGAGCAAAAATACCAAATTATTCGGTGATCAGATCACGCAATCAATGCCAGCTAGAAAGGGATTCATATGAAAAAAAAACTCACGTGCAGCCCCATTAGAGTCGGGTAAACTCGGATTTTTCCATGGAACAGAATACACTTCCGTAGATTTGAATGTTGAGAATTTATCCTTAATCGATACCTGTCATCTCAAAGCAATTGGTAGTACCGTTACTTTTTTTAGTTGGAAGAAAAACATCTGTCACCTGTTAACCAAGCCACAAACGATTTTCAAAAAACAGGTGAATAGTCACCCAAAACCTTGTGAGTTATCGAAACCCTCGAAAACTTTGTGTTCGAAGTTTACCGCTCGAAATAGTCATTAAGGTTTTTTTTGAAAAGTTTAGCGTTTAGATTTAGAGCAAAAGACCCTATAGAGATAGACGATTACACAACGTCGCAGAACACCTACCTTGTCACCATCGTGACTCACGCCTGGAGACAATATAGGGTGTCCTCTTGAAAGTAATTCGTATCCAGCGATCATTAGCATGGGTTTCCTGCAGAAATATTATACTTAAAGAAATTTACCTTTGTGATCACGTTATACGTTAAAATGAAGATAGAAACAGTAGTGTCAAGAGATATTACCCTTGAGCGTTATCTTTCTTCCCCACACATCCTGTAGGATTGATGTACATTTTAGTGACCGCGATTATTTCACCACCATTCTCAGCATTGCCGACCAAATTGTCTCGATCGCATTGGCTCTCCAAGCTGCTGACCACGAAAAGACCTTAACGTTATCAGTAAGAAGTATCTTGAAACTGTGTCTACTCTGCATGACTTAAAACTGATCAGACCGATCGGTTTAGTTTAAAAAATAAACTTAGAATTTGTTTTCAAGCGAATTTGATCGGATGAAAAAAGTTATTTATATCGAAAAGCGTAACCCGGTGGGTCGCCGAAACGAAGTCGCAGTCAAAACCCTAAAGTTCTAATTTATAGAAGAAAGAAATCCTAAAACGACATCCAAGGCCGCCCCGCCGCGAATCCTCACGAATTGGCCGCGCCGGCGTATCCCGAATACACCAGCTTGAAAAACTGTGATGAATGATTCAACAAAGAAGGATGACGTTTCAAAGAACTTCAGTGAATTCTTAATAACTTCAACCTAATATGTTAGTTAATTGTCTTTACTTTTCTTTACTTTACTATTCCCACCGCGACTTCGGTTGCTTGGATGCAACTTACATCTAAATCTCTTGTCTAACACTGAGGAATGAATAAAGACAATTTTCAAACCAATACTTGAGAAGGATGAATCTGATGTAGCAAACGGACAATGGAAATCGCTACAACCTACCGGAATAATGGAATGCTCCATCGGTCAGGCGCAATCTTAGACACGATTCAGGCCAACCAGCCATTCCTTCTGTCAGCTTCCTGGCTAGCTGAAGTATTTGTAAATAATAAACCACTGAAGGCTAAAATAAGTAAGGAATACTGACCGACACTTGAAGAATCGGAATTTCCGTTGTCGTACCGTCGCTTTCGAAATACCGCTGAAAAAAAGCTCAATAGTTGGGGCTACAATATTTTCGCGTTCGTGAACAGTTCAACCAAACCTGAAAAAAGCCGGTAGAAAGCTGAAGCGTGCCATTGACTCCGTACTTGCGATACTGTGCGGGTGTGACCTTGACTGGAGATGACATTTCTGCAAAAAAGATATGTTTTAATTCTCAAATAGTGCCACTTATAAGATGAACAGCCCGTATAGAACTAAAATATAGAAAAGGGTAGAAGCTTCTGAATAAAAAGTTCCAATCGACCAATCGATGTGCTGTCGAAGGTAAAAGACATGAAAGGAGTGAAGATATTCTCTACTTTCGAAACGAGATTCTGTTCAATAGAAAAGCAGTAGAGAAAACAAATATTTTGTAGAGTGAGCGTTTTGCTTCAAACAGTCGGGCCAAAAATTTTTCAACTGCCCAGACACCTAACAGTCGACTAATATCATTCAAAAAAGCCATAAAAGGCATGTTTGGGGTGTTGTGATGTGTTTGTGATTGTTAAGAAAATTACGTCATAAAACGTCACTAATACTCCTATAAAACGAATAGGAACTATGTAAATGGCTAATAACTCGGAATACATTATAAACCTGGCCAATAACAACTCATAATATCCATTACTCGAGGAAAAAATCGACGGCAATTAAAAGATGCATGGAAAACGTATGAAGTCGCGGACGCGTATCAGTACGCCCCTGCAACGATCCAATTCAAACCGCCAGATTTCCCGCCCGATGCGGTAAACCAGCGCGAAAAAACGTGCCGCTACTTCGTACTGGAGGCCGATTTCCATTCCATTGTGGGGTGATTGAATTCGTCGTTATCTTTAGAGGATACACTGGAATCCACTTTACTAAATGACCAATGCAACCTGCAGTTGCTGTCCACCAGTATGTAAAGCTTACTCCTGTTAAATGGGATTTGAAGTTTGAAAAGGTTCCGTACATTCACGGCCTTTGGAGCAAAAACAATATATAACAACATGTACTTAATATCCATTCAGGAGTTGGAACACCACAGCTTTTTAATTGAGAACTTCAATAATGATCTTGCCAAGAAGTTCCTTGGTCCCCTACTATATTGCTTTACTGCAAAAAAGGAAGTAAACAAGTCGTTATTTTTCTTTGTCAGCACAACAACGGAGTTTTGGTGAAGGCTTCGCAACGACTTCAACGATGTTTACTTCGTATCGAAAGCTGCATTTACACGCTGTGTAACTACATCCTGTGAGCCATTACCGTATTCTACGCCTAAATTTAATCGAGTGTTGTAAAACGCGCTATGCATCGCTATCATAACTCACAGGAACGAAAATTCAGTCCGGCACTCGGTTCTTACAGTAANNNNTCATAACTCTTGGTTACTGTTTTGGGCTAGTCATGTGCTTATGCTTCTGTGATAGCGCTTACGGAATTGCTGGGCCATATTGAAAGTGTGCCATTCAAATACAAAAGTAATCAGCGCTTTAATTGTGGTTTTGCATGTATGACTTAGTTTCCTGGGGTATATAAGTGAGATGTTCATTTCGGGGTAACCGTCGTCTTTCAGAATCGAAATATGAGGTCGTCATGTATTCACTTACTAGATTGGAACTGCATGTTGAAGTAATTGAATTTCGGTCAGGTTGATTGATTTACTTAGCTTCAGGGTTCAGGGTCCCGCAATTCCCAATCCAGGGTCCAGCAATTTCATCGTAGATTTGATCTTGGCACTTCATGTTCATGTTACCACTTTGCCTCATTCAAGCAGCTGCGATGAAGTGAGGAGGAGTCGTGAACATTCACGAAGACTTAGGACGAGCACCCTACTCCTACAGTAACCCGATCTGTCTATGGGTCCAGGCTCGAACACGTGTGTAGCAAACGATCAGCGCATCTTTAACCAACCGACCCATTGGTTGCTTTTTTTTTTGATACATCGCTCATGTGATGGGAATAGGATATATGCATGGGNGGGATAACGACAGCCATGTCCTAGAATGAACCTTGGCATGGTGAAGTCCGCATTGTAACGGAGCTTCAAGTTCACTGTAGAGATCAGATTGTTGCCTTTGATACTCGTGATGATTCTTACACGCTACCGATCATCCTCACTTACATATCCACTTCATGATGTTTTTTTTTCGTGTCGACAAAATCGCCCTTCAGATTGCTGTAACCTTGACCAGGGTCACCACTAGACTGTTACAAGCATAGCTATGCACCTGATGTACATTTTCTCAATTCACTCACTCAAGCAATACTTTCTCGAGCAACCTGCCAGAAAGGAAAACTACTTGCAAAGTCACAGAATACAGTACAGTACACAAAACAACCAGGATGCATACAAGCTGTCTCCACTGTAGTCTGACTAGTGCTTTGTACTAGTACTAAGCAGTTTGGCTTATTGCTTTAGATTCTGTAGTTGGTATGAACAATAGTCCGATTACGGTAAGAAATTGAACCCATGCCAATATTTCACCGTATTCACCCATAATTCATCAATGGCTTACTGTTTCAGGTAGGCTTACGACACTTCCTCACCTGCTAAATACAAGAATTGCCATTATTAAAACATTTATTACAATAAACATTGAAGAAATCTGCGCTTAACAATAAATAGCTTCGGGATCGTACATGACACACTAACCAGCAACAAAAAAGAAAGTCAAAAGAAAACCAAACGATGCTGATTAATTTAGCATTTTCACGCCAACTAATTGTGAGTGATGAAGCCAGTGACGATCACAGCAGCCAAGATTTAACAAAAAGAAAAAAAAACTGTCAGGAAAAGAAAAGAATTTTTTTCAATGTCGTGCTGATGTGATTGAATATGGCACGAGATGCGAAAACGCGGCAAGAAACTGATATCAAACACATTTTAGGTGTTTAGGTGTTTAGCAAGATAGAACATCCTATTCAAGAATGAAACATGATGAAAATGAGCCCAATTTTGACAAAAAATAATAAAAGAATACACGTAAAGCTTTAGACATGTACGGACGATTTCGCGGTATCAAGCGAATATTGAGAAAAATGAAAAACAGACAGGATCGTTCACTTGGATTAAAATACGTTAGCGTGACTGCCGCAAAAGCAGAGTTAAAAGCGCATAGCAAAAGAACGTTAGCTTCATATTTGATTGGAGTTTTTAATATTTAGAAAAAGCCATTGTAACTAGAAAGTCCATACATGCTTCGAAGGACGAATACGCGCACAGCATAGCAATATCAAACTACTGCAAAATAAAATAGAGCAAAAACACTAAACTCAAACTCGATAAAAATCATAAAACTGTTGAATTCTATGTTGAGACATCTGGCAACCACATGAAGAAAATGTACGTCGTAATGCTATATGTAAACGGTAAGGTATGCAAAATATCGGGACTACAGCTTCTAAAAAACAACTAGATTTCTCTACAGAAGAAAGATTTAGAAAAAAACAACATAGACTGAGCATAGAAGTATAGAACGCTATCACATAAGAAATAGTGGGATGTGTTGTTATGAAATAGATAGATGCTCCAAAGAAAAAAAAAAANGAAACATATTCCACATAATTTAAAGCGAACGACCATCACGACGAAATGATTCGTGGTTGATAGATTTGAGGAACTGGAAAATCGCTCACTCATGAACGAGCTTGTCACATTGACAACCAATTTTTGAAATAATCAATCTTACCATGACCCTCTTGGAACATTTTCCACCGTTGGGCCAACATTTCAACCATGCACATATGGTGACTGTTTGATGGAGGTGCATCCACAGGCGACGATGCCATTCCTTTGGCAAAATGCACAGTTTTTCCGCCAAGGTTCAGCACAAAAGCGCCCTCGGGCGTTGCTCCGTTGTCCGCTAAAATGATACAAATAAACAAAGTAGGGAACAACTAAAGAACACAATCAGAGTAGTATATTCTGGAGAGTATAAGAGGTGAGAAACTATAGACTTCGAGGAGAACACAGGTGGCACCGTCACGACGTGAAGCGAACTGGAAATGGCGCAACAAGGACTCAAATTTGGGAACTTTATCCTTCAGTGACAACGATTCCCAATCTCTGAGCCCTACAGCCCTATACCTAGATATCACTTCCCCTGACAAGACCACACACAATCTCCTCAAAGATAATAATTCCTATATCTGTTTACACTGCAGTACCAATCTGTTCGTGAAATTTTTATAGGCCCCATCGAGCCCATACTCACCTTCATTCTGATTTTCTTCTAGAGCAGCTTCAGTCTCATCATAGAAAAAGGACAGCCCATCAGCAGCACCAGAAGCTCCTGCTGACACATTTGCACATGGTAACACTGAACATTTACCTTTTTATTAAAAGAAAATCCAGCTATTAGTGACTAATATTCTATGATGCCCACCTTCAGTGTCACTCGTTTCCACTGGGCGTGAAACTGGGGCTGGTGTCGTCGGCGCTGGTGATTCAGACTTTCCTGATGGTGACGCAACGGCAACACAGGCAGGCGAGTTGTCACGACCTATAAGAGAGCTTTTAGTCACAATCTTGATTTAGCCTTTTCTAATAGAAAAACAAGGTAACAACAAGCTGTCTTTGTTGATTGAATTACAGCTGCTTTATGAGATCGAGATATACAAAAAAAGGTAATCTGCCCTGAGTATCAGCCATTCATGCCAAAAAAAGAAAAAGTGATAAATGGGAGGACAAGGAAAATAGCGCAACGTGAAGGATTGTGACATTGATGTCTCCAAAAACAACAGTAGACTGACTGCAGTAAAAAGAAAAGAGAGATGCAAGGTTAGCAAAAAAGAATTTTGAAGAATAACCGTAAAGTACCGACTTTCCAGAAAAAGTGATCTCTTCAAATGACAAAAAAGTATTAAAAGTGTGGCAACAGTTGGATAAACATGTCAGACTAAAGGTAGAAAAATCGTAAAAAAACAAAGTAACTTACTTGGTTCCGATGACTTCTTGGCCGCATCTGCATATGAGAAAGTACGTTCAGGTGAGTCACTGGTAGGGTTTTGTGAAGCAGATTTCGACATCTGAAAATGACTCACAATCTCCGCCAACAACATCAGGAACACATCAGTATGACTGAATGCTATCCGGCGGAAGGCATAAATGAAACAACCCCGAACAATGCATGGGAACAAAAGTCCGAGAGAATGCTGAAACCTTGGCGCGCTACGCCTAATTGGAAGAAATAGTTCGCTAATAGAATAAAATTTGATGAAAAGGTCCGAAGGGAAGGATTTTTCAAAGCAGTATGAATTCTATGAAATGAGATTGCTGTCCACGATACAATGCATAAATTCATCCTCAAAACCGGTTTAGAACTGGTAGAGGCGACCGTTCAGCTGCTAATGAGGTCTAAAGAGGATCCTATGCCTGCTAAATTCCATTTTCGGCGCAGAATAGAATGAATTGAGCAATAGCTTCGCCATATGTCAAGGGCTGCGCTTTTCGCATTCTCTGGCCTCAGTCTCACTTGCCGATGCTTGGAACCAGTGTTTGAGTTGTGATATTAAATCCAATTATGAAGCTTAGAGAGATGAGCCCTGCGTTGAATCGCTGTTCCCCGCAATTTTCCACTGCGCCCGGCGGATATAAGAAATAGCCCATCCTAAAGTACTTTACACCCCCCTTTGGAATACTATCTTTCCTTCCGAACGTTTTTACGTTCCTACGTGAACATCCAGATCTTTAGGGCATAAGCAAAGCCCTGAGGACCGGGATGGAGCTTTTCCCGGACTGGAGGAGGAGGACGATTCCTAATAAAATTAACACCGCAATATCCACTATATCGCATTATCGTGATCTCATGCATCTGCAAAAGTCCAATTTAGCCGATGTTCATTCCCTTCCCAACTGGAAAGAAGTGCAGAGCATAAGTGAGCTATGCGCCATCTCAGCAACGAGAAAAGGAATATCTACTCTTTCATACTGCAGATGCACGATGTCGCGAGAAAATCATCATTCACAGACGTATCAACTTAGAAAAATTAACCTCGAGAACCGTCAAATAAAGCACACGCTGCCCTCACAGTTCATGGTAGGCGCCTTGCCCCGCTACCGGGGTCTCAACGCATGAGATGCAAGCGTGCGGCAATCGATACGCATGCGTATATATGCATGTATAAGCAACAAAATACGAAACACACGATCATTAATCATTCTGCAGTCGACCGATTATTCCTCGGAATAA
>UZAF01022191.1:0-10277 GCA_900617895.1 Haemonchus placei
TGGCCTGTGAACAAGCAAGCGCTCTCATTTTCCCAGACCAGTACTGTTAAACGACCCCGTAGGGATGGATAGCTTAGTTGGCCCAAGCAGATATCCATGCGGAATTTGAACCCGTGACCATGCATGTGATAATACCTCGCTTGGCACTACACCATATCCGCCCTTTTCGAGGTCATATATCGAACAATTACTCGTTCTTGTGAACTGGTTCTCCGTCCTGTTGTCTACGCTGCTTTTCATGAATGGTAACACCAGTGCAACTTGAAAAAGGGTTACCTACAGAGGGGCGCGACCTTCCTTAACTACTCCTCATTCCAAGCATATTTTGCCACTACAGAAATTTAAGTCTGAAATCGTCTGCTTATTCAGATGAGCAAATATTTCTCCCATCACTATTTTTCATCCTTATTGTCCAAAAAAGACGGATGAGCGAAGCTAGTCATTTGTCGTGTTGTCTGCGCCCTATATCATCAGCATGATCCCTATCGTAATATGGGCGGGAGTATATCCAGTAAGTGGACCCATTCGCGAGTCGTTCCACGGCTAAACCTTTTTTGAGCTCGTTTCAAATCGGTTGAGAATATTCTTTATTCATAATAATAATTTTTGATAGTGTAACCTAAAAGTCTTTATCGAAAAAAAAGACTCAGAACGGAAATCGGAACCCGGAAGTTTACTTTTTGCTGCTTTTCTTTCCATGCTAATCGGTTAAACGATACCTTACTGCAGTCATGAGCTATGATGTCTGACTCAAGCAGAAATACGATCATGTCTAATCAACATCCTTTTTGCGGCATCTTCATTTCGAGTGTTTACAGCCTTTTCCCATGTCTGGCTTCCATAACCAACTTTCATAACTTTACATCCTATTGACTATGGGCCATTGTACCAGTTAAAAATTAGATTTTCTGCCGTAGGAGATCGATTTTCGAACTATCGTAATGCTATGGGCTCCCATAGAACAACCAACGGGCAAAAAAAGTTCAATTTCCGAGGCTCGCTACCTTTTTTTTCTAATTACCTCGAATAACTAAGCGGACCCATTAATCTATGTCATCGTATGGGCGTATTGACCTGGTCACGAGTTCAACCTTATCCCAGATAATTCTTCCCACAAGCAGCGGCTCCATTTCGGGTTTATTCCCATGTATCTCGTTCATCATAGGATATAATCAGATCTTTCTACCATTTCTCAAACGTGAAGCTGTCTTTTTTAAGGATGCCAAATAGGGGCTACATCGAGAAATTTTCGATGCTTTCCTACTGTAGTTAATGGTCCCTACCCTGAAACCCTTTTTAGTATTCAGGCATCTAGTCCAGCTATAGAGAACTTTCCAGCTCATTGCTTCGACCTTTGTGAAAATTGCACCTTCAAGAAATGATTGGTAGTAATAACTATAAGTTCAGATGGAAATAACTATCCATTCATGACCGAATCACCCATGGGTAATGGAGCGAAACGAAATACGCCAGGCTGGACGTGTTTTTATCCAGTAGTAATCAACATTAGTAAAACCCACTTAGCGCTAGCTCATATTTCTATATCGCCCATAGCTTAGTTGACCCAAGAACCGAAAGAACTTTCATGTGTGTTCTATCTGACCTTCTGGGACCACCGCCTTTTTTTTCACGTACTCTCTGCTACAAATTGCTGGCGATTGTTTTGTTCTGAGTCTTTCATGGATAAGGAATTCTAGTAAACCTCACTCTCCATGAATTACTACCAAATTGCAGTTTTCCGACACCTTACCACTCCCGAGATAGAGGTGTCATTGTGCCAATTGGTGCTACTATTATAATTATGATTTGGCGAGCGAATTCCTAATCGATACTCGCCCAGGTTTGCTAATCATTCGCCCTGTTGAGGTCGACTAAATGGAACCGAATAGGTGCGAGCAGACTGAAGTACTGGCTTAGACCCCAACGACTGGCCTTCACAAGTCATTGCAATGGCCAAATACGCGTTCCAGCGCGTTCCAGTCCCCTCGCTCCTACTCGGTACCAATTCCAAAGTAACTACAGTTCTAAGTGGGAGGAAGCCCTGGGGGTTTTTTTTTGATTGGTAAATGCTAACACAACTCTACCTTTGAGGATTCTTATCAATTGAAACTTCATATTGGCCCTGTGTACGAATTTAAATCAACTCTTTGTTTGAAATCAAAGCTGCAATCCCGTTACCTCTTACTGTTATTCCACGTTGTTGGGTTATAATTTATCCCCTATAACCTACTGCAAATTTTCCTGTAGAGGCGGATCTGGCAACGAGAGGCGGAACTGTCATGGCTGTGGTATGATAGCGACGTTGTTCGTGTGTATCTTTGTCTTCCCTAATTCTTTGAGTACAGAACTAGTCAATTGTGGAAGTTTCCGCAAAAGTTTTCCAATGATTTTGCGTCTTAGGGCAATTGCCCATTAACCCCAGTCAGGACAACAGTCTATTATCTGCAGTTTCCAGAAGTTGTAAAACTCCTTTTATGGCCTCTCAAAATGAGCCTTAAAAATCATTTTTGTTGAGTTCCCAAAAATTGTTTAGAAAAAAATTTTTGAAGCTACTGAAGTTTTCGAATAGCGAGTGCATTTCAAAGAAAACTTTTGATGAAACTTGATGAAGCTGATCAATCAATCGGTCTGGTGTTGATTCCCTGGATCGTATGTGGCTATGACGGAAAATGCCAATAACATTTTTTCAATATCATGTTCCCCATTGAACGACTGTGAATTTCTATAATAATTTCGATTGTGATCTGTTCAATGGGGAACTGTATTATTACTTTGCGGGATGGCGTTTATGACTGGCAAAAACACAAAAGAGCATTTTGTATGCATACCGATACCGAA
Organism: Haemonchus placei; assembly: GCA_900617895.1. Classification (NCBI taxonomy): domain Eukaryota; kingdom Metazoa; phylum Nematoda; class Chromadorea; order Rhabditida; family Trichostrongylidae; genus Haemonchus; species Haemonchus placei. Next base: position 2,839 of record UZAF01022191.1, read on the forward strand.
GTACATATATCCGTGATTTTAGCAGTTTCCTCCATCAAACAGAAGACTAAACTCTTTTTTGCTCTTGAGCGAGCAGCTCTGATGGTAGTGAACGGGTCATTCCCTCTCTGCTTTCTGTTGTGACCGATAGCTAGCAAATCTCGGTCCGTGGGTTGTGGGTGCCAACCTTCTTCCCTTCTCTTCTTTTCCTTCACTTTATTTTTTTCTTCAATTCAGTTACTTGAACGTTTACTAGATACTAGACGTTACTAGTTCATTCTCTATCTTTTCCTCTCCCTCCATCGAACCTACACCGCCGTACGGTCCGCGCCGTAGGGTCCGCTGTTCTTGTGAGTTTTCTTCACTCCCATCTATCTACGGCAGTTACTGTTATAATTTTGATTTCTTGCTGTCCTTGCTCCACCTGGTCATGGTTCTTCCTGTTCACTTCCCGCTGCCTCAATCTTGTGCTTCTTCGTGATCGCTTCCCCTGAGCTTTGCAGTCCACTTGCTTCCCGTGCATGATTGACGGCTGACCTTCCCAGAACGTCGCCCATGCCGTCGCACACGCTGATCTCTGAGCTTCTTCGGTTTGATCAAGGGCTGTTTTCCTGTGTTTTCCTGACTATCTGACGTCTTCGCTTCTGATCCCGTCTACTCGCGTCCAACCGCAGTCCCAACCAAGATCCTAATCTCTTTTGAGCGCACTTGCCTTTCATGATTCTTTTCTGAAGGCCCCTACTACCTAACCCATAGAGCATCGTTGATCATGGGGCACCATTTTTCTTTTAAATCGTTTTTATTCCCACACTTACGTATAATTGATAGGCATCCTCCTTCATGCATCCCCCAATTCAACAGCTCCACATTGTCTAGTGATTTACGATTTCACGGGAAAGATTAATGTTTTGGTTACCGGGTTACCACTCTTCTTTTTGGTCGCCAGACCCAGTGAATGGTCTAGGAATCTCTGGACTGGAAAGAACAGCGGCAGGAAAGGTACCCTCCCAGATCTGTTCTCTTCAATAAGCTATCACCTTCTTTCTCGTCCTCCTTCTACCCGCCTCCTCCCTCACTTATTTTGCAAGAGTGTCTCTTCCGAAAAACGGAACTCAGTAATGTCTTTAAGGTCAATTGACCTTCAGAACCTATTTTGACGGCGCAATGAATGTAAAAAGAGCTTGAAAGGGTATTTGGCTCTCTAAAAGCACCTTATTCCAGTTGCTCAGACATTCATAGAATTTTCTATAATTGGTAGTGGCACTGATTGTTGTGAATTCTCATGACAATCTGAGATCGCCAGCTCATTTTCATAGAAATCGGAATACCATAGTAATGCAGCATACTATAATATTATTCTATAATAGTAATTACCTCTCTGAACGCATGGGTCTATACGGCTGTAGACTGTAATAGGGTCGAGGCTTCAACAAAAATTCTCAAAAGAAACAAGAACAAATGTTGTTTTTCTAAACAACACTTATGATAATGGAGATTACACAGAAATTATAAATCATAAATTGTTAAATTATTATAAATTATTATAAATTGAATACACAGGATATTTGGACGAGTTGTCTGTTATCACTTGCAACGAAAACAAAGGTCTTGCAGGTTTTTCTCTCCTTCCACTACTTCATTTTCCTTTTTTCTGTCCAATTGATCATTAACCATGGAACGATAAACAGATGTAAACGTCGGGTGTAAAAAGCATAACTATTATTATTTATTCAATAAGGTGAGAAACTCACATAAAAATGCCATGTACGGTAATCATCTTCAACGATTACAAACATGAAAGCGATTTTCGAGAAAATCATTATATTGAATAGTTTTGGCTTAATAAAAAGCTTGTTCCAACGGTACCAATCGAAAGTAGAAAGTGCACTCACTTCTAGAATTTTGAAGATCGAGGAGAGACTGGGACGAAGAAAAAACCGCTAACGTCATTGCTCAATGGCTGCAAGCTTAGTTGCTCAGTATACATATCAGTTAAGTATGAAAAAGTATATTTGATTTCCAATCAGATGGTTAAAAATTTATTTGGAATCATTTTCAAGGTTCTAACCCAAATTTTCTGTAATAATTTGTTTTATATGTAGTTATATAGATTGGTTTAATAGTTTCAATTGTAGATTGTTACTTGGGGTAATGATTTTTACCCTACAATTTTCTCACATACCACTCAAATGAGAAATCGAATTTGAAAAGTTGGTCCTGTGGTCCATTACCTTCTTGAGAAATTTATGGATACTGGCAGTTAACGTCTACATTTCAATCAAATTAGTTGGCTATATTCAGATGAAGCTTCGTATCCTTTCAGTACCGAACGCATTCACAGGGCAATTTTGTGAGACCCCTAATTTCTACATGTTCTTTTATTGCATTTTCATTTTTTTTTCTGAATTTTTAGCAGTTTTTTGTTGTTTTCGCCCACATTTGCGCTAAATTTGAGGACATTCCGTCGTTTCCGATGCTTTGGGAGGCCGCGTTTGTAGTTTTTTCCCCACTTCTTTGAATTCAGTTTCTCCCTCATTGACCTGAGAAATGCAATCCTACGGAGTTGAAATTTTCATTCGATTGTATTAATATTCACTTGGTTACTGACTTTGTGGTTCTAGAAACTTCACGTTATCCCTTTGGGTATCTAATAACTACTCGGAAGATCATTTGTTTTCTGATCCCCTAGGACCCTACTATAACTCGGTTTTTTGTCGATAAAGCACCCTATTCCATCAGTATAGAGCTTAACGCACTCCCATTTTTCGTATGTGAAGAGAGGCTCATTCTTCAAGACGCCCTCCTTCCCTCTCTCCTTCTTCCAAATGTTTAACACCCGTCTACTAGATATGCTATTTTATTTGTATAAATCTAAGTTTTGTCGAATCCAGGTCAGTCTTCTTTCATCAGGGTCAGAGTAGAATAGCGCAAGCAACTCTATTAGATATATGATAGGAGGATTGAATCTTGGATCGGTACCAGTCGTGGTCAATCTAAGCTTTCATTCCTCTAGAGCGTGGAGTTTGTACCACACTGAGAGGGTGAAAGCACTGGTTTGTGGGCTTGTTGGCCCTCACTAGTCATTATACATTTAGGCCCATTCCATCGAATGAATTTGCGCATACCAGACTGATAATTTTACTCTTACTCCTTTGGATTTCCGTCTTCTGATCGCCTACTTTCATGACGGCGAGCCAATATGGTACTTATTTCACCGTCGACCTCGAAATCTCAAGGATGCCAGCAAGCAACACCGTCATGTAGGTTTTATAAAGGAGGGGTATAATGGGACGGTGATTGGTTTCGCTCGGTTACGGTAGGTCTGTCCAGCTCGACCTTATCGTGTTCTCCATCAATGATTCGGTGATCAAACATCAGCAGCAGCGGGTACATTATGAAGGTAAATATCCTATGTCAAAGAAAATATTTGATCCTTTCCATAATAAAGTGGAACCTTGATGGGATCAAACAGCATAAGCTAACGCACCCTCGTTCTCATCAAGTATTTATGTGGGCATGCCTCGGTCATACTGCCGTATGACTTCTCAAAAATCTGTTTGGTAGGTTCTAGGCTACCCATTTATTTCCTGGTTGTTTGCCCAGACTAAATTTCTTGAAGTGGGAAGGTAATGGCTTGAATTTCATCAAAACTGAAGGTTCAATTTTTGAGGGCTATCTCGATGAGAGCTCATTTCCAATACATTGTTCACTATGATTTATCGTCCCTCCCACGTCCCTTAGATCTAAGAGGCGCGTTCCCACACACTCGGGGTTCCCTCATCTCGAAGCAATAGTAATAGTAGTAATGAGTGCTAATAGTAGGGATATACAATTTTCATCGATCACCAATTGGACCTTTTCCACCCGTGCTCTATACTCTGCCCTCATAATCAGAGATCCGACAGCAGTGAAGTGGTGTAGTGACGAGTAACGCCCCAATCACACGCATGTTCCGAAGATTGAATGCCAGATTGATAATAGCCTAGGTCACCAAGCCCCAGATACTTCTGGGGTCAATGAAGTGGTACCACATTTGTTTGGGAGAATAAAAGCAACGGTTTGTACATCAGCTGACCACCGCAAGTCATTGTATAGGTTGCATACGCATTCAAATGCCACTACGATTCTGAATGGAAGTCAAATACGGGCCGCATCCCGAAGACGAGATTGATTGAAGCCAGAGACTTTAATCTTCGTTACCGTCAGATCTGAAAAAAACAAGGTCCACGTTGCTATCCTAACGGCCTCAGAATCCAGCGTTTGGCTCTACGATAACATCTTTTGATTTACTCATTCACTGGCGGATTCCTCCGTAGAGTACTTCGACCTATAACGACTCAAAATATTTATGTTAATGGGTTCTGCACTATTCAAAATCTTTTTTCCCTGATCGTGCTTTTTCTAGGCTTGTCCTCGACTCAGTTTTGAGGGCGGCTGGGAACTAATCAGGAAAAGTTCATTTTTGACGTTCGTCGGTCGTCGTGTGTGTGCGATGGTTATGAGTAATTCACGTCAATGAGTACTTATTCTCCCTAGTCGACAAAATTGTCCTGTTGGCGAAAACACATGATTATCTACGGCTCAAAACGTGGCGAAGACTTCGAAAGGGCAGCCAAGTCGATGCTTTGTTCCCCTGATGTCAAAATTTTAATGAGATTTTTCGAAATCGACTGAACTTTTTTTCAGCGTCATTACGGCTGGAGTATTTCGAGGGAGGCCACACCCCTTATTTTAAATAATTCACCTGCTCAACAAATTTAGTCTTATTAATAGGCTCCTTCCACCCCCGAAGGCCTTTACATAATCGTTACCTTCACATAAGACTATTTTTTATTCCCGCTTGAGATGCGCCATGCGCTTGCTTTTTAAAGATGTAGCTCGTAAAAAGGTGATATGTTGCTTGTACGGTAGAGTGGCTTACGGTAGGATCTGAGTGGTTTCTTCAGTGCCCTTGTCCTCATCCACAATTTGATGTCCCAAAATCGATCCGAGAGATAAGAGAAACATGTATTGGACTACTCAAGGATTTTGTTGGAAACCGATCCCTTGGTCAATGTCGTCTTCCTCACTTCCTTTGTCCTTACTCCTACTAAGTGCCCAGTAGGAATAATACCACGGGACTCTCCTGTTCACGGAAAAAACTCCACTTCTACTTGAGTATCATTCAAAGATCACGGAAACTATCAATGCGTGGATGAATTTCTGATTCAGTCTTTATTGAATCTTGTACCATGAATGAAATTCTGGATGTCACTATTCTTCGAAAGAGCAATACTCATATGGGACTCATCAGAGGTCTTGGGAACTCTTTTCATGTGATTAAAGCATAGCAAGTGGTGCCCATTCCAATAATTTTGTCAATTAAGATTCCCTCATCTGTTGAGGGTAGAGATGAGGCAATAAAACATTCGTGGATAAGTTTTGGTTGTTCCCGAACGAGAAGGAATCGGGCGACTGAGTTGTTTTCTGCCTTACCTACATACCGTCCAGGCAAAAAAACTCAGTGTCTCCAAGAAGTTGTTCCCTAACTTTAGCTAGGTGGTGCGTGGCCAATTGGAGGAAAGGCCTTTTGGGAGACTGCTCAAGCTTTTTCTTCCCACTTCGCGTCCCCCTCCCTCCCACTTCATATCCCCCTCTGAAGTGGTGCCTTACTTGTTTCCAGCAGCACATTTTCGTTGCTTGTTGTTCCTTGTTTTGCAGATTTTGTTTTGTGTCGCTTATTTTAATCAACCTGTCAGTGTCAGTCGGTAACGATATGCATGATCAACTTTGTTTACTACTTGATTGAAAGCTGTCTGTTTTTGAAGTTTTTCTTGTCTCGTTTCATTTCAAAGCATCACCTTCATGTTTACGGTTAAACATGAATGGCTCGCTGATGTTTGAATAGGCTCAAACGATTGAAAAATGGTAGCAGCTTTGGAACAAATGACATCGAATTCGAATAACAGCCAAGGGAACATATTATTGCTTTTCGATAAAGATTGCCTGTTAGGGATAACCTCTCATAATCGAAAAGGTCTTTTACAGCTGCCATGCCTCATAAACTTTAAATTGATGTATGTAGCTAGTCTTTCGCTTCGGCCGACTTTCGTAGACCTCGTTCGTCTGAGTGGATACTTCTTAAAGACAAGAGATAAAGTCCCAGGTGTTGATCAGCGCCCCGCGGTTCCGTGTTACACCCGCACTCGACTTCCATTTGGAAATGTAGTGGTGTCTGGAAGGTGTATATGGCCCATGCAATGATTTGCGATAGTCAGTTTATGTACAAGTCAGTCGCTTTTGTGCTCCCAAACGGCTCTGGTACCATTGAATCGACCCAGGAGGAATGGAAGGCATGTTCGTCCAAATGAGTACCAATCCGGAGTTTGAACCCTACCAGGCGTATGTGATAGTGCACCCCCTGCCATTACGCCATCTCTGCCGTACTTCCTTTGAAACCAGCATTTTTGAGCCGAGTTCTGTTCCATGGCACATNTCAATACCTACTGGCTACCTCTTTAATCTGCCAAATTCTCAGATCTCTTGCCAAAAACTTATTACTACCCAGGAATTACATCCAAAATACCGGGGAAGTAACAAGGTGGGAGAGAAGTAACAGATTCTCTTGCTTGCCAAGTAAAATCAAGGAAATTTCCTTTGAATTTTGAGGAATTTGAGCAGAAAAAATTAAGTATTTTTTAAAAAAATTTTTTCTCAAAGAATTATTTACTTTGGGCATTTATACTTTTGCTATTGTATTTTTGAATCGTCAATTTGAAATAACATATCCGTCAAGACTTCTGCGAAATCTTCCCTACTACGGTAACTTAGAGACATCATTTTAAGAAGCCCCTCAAATTTTAATCATGCGTCTTTTGTCTTATATTAATCGTTTTCGAATTCTTCGAATCGTTTTTCACCGAAGTGCCAAAACATCGTACAAATCAAATGTAGTTGACAGTTTTGTCTCAAAGCTAATACATTATTTTTTAGACTTTTTGAGATCGTTGACCAATTTATTCATAGTGTTTTTTCTATTTTACTGGAATACATCTAAATCTCGGCCTTGCCAGAAAATGAGGGTAGCTAGAAAATCAAGCTCGGCCCTCATCATGAATTGGACTGAGTTAGATTTTCTGGCTACCTTTATTTGCTGGTCGTTTAGGACCCGCTACTCCACCTTCACCATATGCTCTACTCTCGTTTTTTCCGGAATACCATAATTTTAGAGTCATTGGAATTGTGACGTGACTGGCCGATTTGGTACAGATTGAATTTCATTTTTCCGAAAAATTAGGCCTGAGACGCAATCCTCGAGATTTGGTGCTGGCACCTGGAGGATACCCTTGGACTCGATGTGGATGCGGGTGAATTTTTTGTGTTGGCAAATTTCAAACCGCGATTGCCATGGATCAATATGGTGTAGAGAAAAACGTGAAGAACAACTTGCGAGTGAGAAACTGGATCTTCAGACACCAATT
>UZAF01022195.1:0-10253 GCA_900617895.1 Haemonchus placei
ATGCCAACGAGGTATCAGGTTTAGCTAACTCCTTACTCTCCTATAGTCCTCGTATTTCTCTCTATATCAACTAGTGTGATGATATACTTCCCAGCACCCTCGTTACTATTCCCTTCCAGGCTTTTGAATCAGGTTTACCTTTTTCCAGGTTCTTGATGAGTATGTTCGTATAGGTCTAGAAACATGTAAAAAACTTCGAATTTCACCTCACATTGAGGATTTACCCTACCAGGATCGGCAAAGCCCAGGTCAGACAATTTTGTATAGTGAGGAAGAAGAAATTTGTAGAAATCACACAGAAGCTTTCAGGATTCAGCGACTTAGCGAGGGTGGATATTTGGGGACCGGTGAAAAACCATCTGGTGATTCTTATACATGGTGGTTTCTGGCAGGTGAATACTTTATATCAACGTAGTTCTAAAGATCCCAAATAGATCAAAAGGGGTGAACTCAATAGTTTACCATATTCATTTGTTTATTCTGATACATGCAGTGGTGTGCTCGAACAGGTAAACATCAAAGACAAAATCAAAACATTCTTAGATCGGCTGCTCAAGATCTCCTAAAGTCAATAAAAAAGTAGATTATGACTTTATTTCTGGCATAATCCTGGGAAGGGTTCTGCTGGTGAAAAGCATGTTCCCATTCCAGTGTGAGCTCAGAGCCACAGGGGTTATAAAAACGCTGGCCTAAACTTCAAATCAAATTAAAATTTAAATCAAATTAAAATTTTCTTCAACGGGCCATATATGCAGGAGTCGTTGACGGATAGTTACCGCATTATATTACGCAAGAAATGGAGCACTGTCACTATCACTATCAGGCACGCATTGCGCATGGCCACAGGTTCAAATCCCGGATCCATATCCGCTTAGGCTAACAAAGTCTTCCATCCTTTCCATTCCTGGTATTGGTTCATCGCGTCGGATTCGTCTGGGAGGATAAGAGCACTGACTTGTACTAGGCTGAATGAAAAGTCCTTATAGGGTTGAGATGTTTTCTGTTTTATTTTACAACTCAGCAAACAATGCAAGCTAATCAACAATATAATAACCATGGTTAGTTATGATACTGTCCCACCTAACGGGCGGGTCAGCAATTTCGTCTCAAGAACTGGGGAAGTTGGGAGTCAAAGAAGTTATCGACCACTTGTTCAAGGCGATCGTAGTCGACTAATTGTTTTTTCACTATGAAAGCTTTAGGGGCCGGAACAAGTGATACTATGAAGGAGCAGTATCAGTTGAATAGGGTGGATGTGGAACCGAGTCCCAGTCTAGCTCCTCCAATTCTGCACCTCTATGCACCTGGGTCTCTTTACCTATGCGAGGCCTGCCGTTGTCATTTATGTGCACCGTAGTTCGTCTAGGCAGTTTTCTCGGACGGCTACCGCAAGTTCCTGCAGCTGACTAGTGTAATAGGGAGCGGTGACGGTATGGCCGGAGCGGTGACGGTATGGCCATTCCTTTTGAATCCCAGAGGCAGCAAAGAAGAAACTTCTAGGAGTGGAGGCCGGATTTGGCTTGAGTCGGTGGCTGTTCTCTTCGCGAGAGCCAGATGGCGCGGTGCTTGTTAGCGTCGTATATGGTCAGCTTTCATCTCCAGTAACTAGGTTCTCCAGAAACTCTTTGCGATGTGGGTGAAGAAGGAGAGACTGACGAATGGATACCCGAGTGTACCGCATGATATCGGTGGAGACATGAGGTATCCATCGTGTCAGCACTTTTCTGTAACCGAGAGCCTGAAAGCCACGGACGGCTGTTGATTGGGAGCACCCAAATCTCGTCGCAAGACTGCGGGTGTTAACTTCCGGATCCTCTTTGACGGAGTAGAGAATACGGAGTCGTCGATGGCGAGGGGCGTCTAAACCGAGGCTTGTCTTCGGAGCCCCGTATCTCCTTCCTTGAAGCAAGCGAACCAGCGACGAAAGGTAGCGATAGAAGTGTTTTCTTCCCCCAATGCACTGTTGATGTTGTGGACTGTTGCTGTCGCTTCAGTGCCGTGGCGCCACCCACAGAAGATGCGGAGAAGCTCCTAAAGTGTTCTACAACTACCAAATGATAGATCAATGGTTTAAAAATTCTATAAAGACTTTCCGATTAACCTAATACATCTGCTGGTTACCGCTAGTTATTGTATATGCCACATACCCATTCAATACGCCTTTACGATTCTGGATGGAAGTCAAATGCGGGGAACATTCCTTTGAAGAATTGCCTAACACCCAAAGACTTTATCCCTATTAAGGCACAATTGCTGAGTCATAGGTAAAACGTCTGTCAACGTCAACCTTAAAGGAGACTTGGAATCTTGCTGGTATTCTTTTATTCATTATTTTATTGATTTTTTTTCAGGAAGGTACTAGAAAAGCAATTAGTCCAGCGGCAGTGAATTTAGTGAAAAGAGGTATTGCTGCGGCATCAGTAGGATATAACTATGCCAGCAGTGCTAATCCAGTGTCTGCTGTGATTCAACAATTAATTACTGCTGTAGAGGTAGGTATTTCTGTAAGNTGGAGTTTCCATGGAATTTCTATTTCAAATTGCCATCATGCACCTAGCATATCCGGCTCTCTCCTTCTTCTCTCTCGGCAATCTTCAATGACCGAACTGTCCCTCCGTAATCGACACTTCCTTCTTTACGAGTTCCTATCCGGCCTTTTCGCTGCTGGAGCCCCATTAAAACTTGTGTTAAGTACTTCGACTTGAGATCCCCTATAAGTGATGCTGTGAAGCCCTCGTTCCACCGCTTTATAGGCAGTAAAAGGAAGGCATAAGATTAGCCTCGGTCTGATGAACTGACCGCGATATCCTGAGATTTTCGGATATGTTAGGCTCATACAAGTAAGTAGGATCCTCTCAAAGTATTTCTGTGGGAACTTCCGGAACATTCCAGAAGAAATTTGGGCTTTTACGAAATCCCTGGTGGATACTTTTCAAACTCCCTAATAGAGTGGTAAACCCAATGGCAATTCTATTTTTAAAAACTGTTGATGTTTAGTTTCTGCTTCGAATATATCCCAAAGCAAAGTCCGTATCCTTAGTTGGCCATTCAGCAGGAGCACAAATGGCATTTAAAGGTTTGTTCACTTTATGAAGTTACTTATCTGTCTTTAAACCGAGGCTTACTTTATTTCTAAGTTGGGAAACAACCATTGGTTTCTTACTGCTTTCAAAATATACTCATTTTACGTAGTTTTCTCGCATTGAATATCTTTGAAGCTTTTGCGATGTAATGAGTATAACGATGAGTAAAAAAAGCTACTCAAATAATTTCCATTGACACTCAGCCAACTTATCTCCGCTGGTGATCACAGTTAACCTTTTCCAGTGTTTTCCAACATACGATCTCCTCGTATTGAAAGGTTGGTCCTGATTGCCGGCATTTACAATTTGGATGACCTTCCCAACTGCGAGATCGGAGCTCTTATAGGGTTTGTCCTAAAAGTCTCTGTCTAAAACAGCTCGGCCTATTTTTAACTATCCATCTTTCCCAGGTTAACTCCAGAAGAAGCCAAAAAGAACGCCTGTGATGCGTCTGAGTTAGAAGGAACAAATGTCAGAGTACTAATGATGGCTGCCATGAAAGTAAGTTATCTACGGTACCTTTCCATCATGAATTTCTGATAAATGCGATCCGAGGAGCATTCAAAAAACCTTATTAATAATGTCGAAAGAGTTCATCCGTTCATCCGTCATAAATATATGTTCCTCTGATTTATTAGTTAGAACTATTTTAGGATTCACCAAAACTCATCGAGCAGAATCAAGCAATGGCGGAATCGCTGAAGAGTAAAGGTGTCGCAGTTGAGTATGAGGTTCGTTCAGGTAGCAAAGTTAATGAGGAAATCACGTATTTTACTACGTATCCAAACGCATTTGGAACGTAGGTGAAGTAATAACAAAAGAGGTGATGTTTCGATGGTTCCAACGCCTCGATTTCCAATGAAAACAGAATACACGGCGCGATCTTGGAAAGTACCGCTCTACGCAAAGTCAATCACTTTATACATTCGGAGCATGCCTGAAAAAACATCCTGAAGGCTAATATCAGCTCCCTATGATATATGCACATTCTGATGCTTCTACTGCTACGTGTTTATGGAAGTCAAATGGGGGTCGGTGAACCGCTCGAACATAAGGGTACTCTTGCTCTTATCTCGAGAATACAACATTCGAACTTGAGCACGGGCCTTGCATCCCGGGATTCGGAACGAAATCGCCCCCAGCTGGTAAGGAATCATTTGTAGAACTTGGAGATTGATTTAGGTAAAGATTCCCTCAATCAGTTTTCGGTTGACTTTATAGCTCTTATGCCTCGTAATTCTTTTTCCACGAGGTATACGTGAATTTATGAGTCTTCATGAGAATTTAGGATGAGAAAATTGAGGTAATCAGTGTTTCCCATCCCAGTGAGTCTGCTAAATACTACTTGATCGACCAGGAAAGGAAGACTAGGTTAACCTAGGCAAATAACTTTGCAGGATTCGATCCCCAGAACTTGCGCATGATAATGAGCCACTCGTTCCAATCTGTGATCGCCTCAATAGATGGGAGTTGATGAATTAATCAATTACAAAAAAAGACTAATACATATTCGAGAGTTGAGTTTCCCGAATATTTAGGAATTTCCTGATTGCGATCACTTCAACATCATACACGGACTTCGGAAAGAGGAAGAGGACCACACGAAAAAATTCCTCCTTTTTCTACAGGACGATTGATAGATCGCGGTTCATCGCTAAGCACCCGTTACTATTCACTTTTCAAATTATTGTTATTGTTGTTTTCATTGTTGTATAAATACTTTTTTCTACCGTATGACTACATTTTCTTTAAAATCATACTGTATCTTTCAAGAATCACGTTAACTATATGAAGTTTTCCTTATGCGCCTGAGGAAGTTCCTGTAACCGGAGCTTTCTTCAACCAAACACATTTGCGATTTAACGATGCAAAGTATTAGATTAGATGGGCTCAGAAGGCGTAAGCTGTAGCTCCCTCGGATCAATTATTTCGATCGATATCGATTCGTCAACAAAGGCCTGGGAATTTGGGGATGTCGAATCGTTCGTCTCGTCTCCGTCAGGTAGCCGCTACCAGAAGGTAATGTATACGAGTTATTTGTTAGTGAAGAGTTCGCCCCCCTGCTGCTAGGCCCTGCCCCTGTGGCCCATTGCCATGTGCAGATGATCGTCCTGTCCTGACCTGGGACAATACGATTGCCTGACTGGAGAAGTCTATGTTGTGTACATCCGCAATCAACAATCACACTAAAAATCGATATTGATCGTTATTGACTGCATGACATCTTTGTAGTGAATTCTCCCTTACAGTATTTATCTCCTGTTGGTAAGAACCCTCTACGACTGGTTATTTTGCGATAACTCGGTTGAGGTAAGTTTCGAACTTCATGACATACAGACAGACAAACAAACAGACACACAAACACAAACAGATATACTCAGCCTTATATAGAGTTGAGATATTTTGATAATTTTTTAGTTGAAGCCTATGATTAGCGGTTGGATTCTGAAACAATATTTTCAAATGGGGAAATTACTCTTAATAAGGGGTTATAAACGGAGTTGAGCATTCGTAAGTGCTCTTTTTCGGGAACTCAAAGGAAGTTCAGGGTTTCCTATCAATCCCTAACGATCCAGATGATTGCTGATTCCATTTTATTGGTGTAAGAATGCGTCCCTAGGACACGTTTCCCATGGTTGTTAACCTTGACGACCCAGGGGACAAAATGACATGTAAAAAAGGATATAAACAATGAAACAAACCTGCGAAGGGAATTAGATTGTTCGATTATGAGAAACGATAACGGCAAAATGGGATGCACAGCGATGGACGAGTTTCCCGTAATTGGACGAGTTCCCTTTTCAATTGCGCGAATTTGGCGTGTTTCAAAACAGGCCCTATATTGTCGGCCCATTGTCCTGGTCCCATTGTTTGATTTTGAAGCGTACAATGGTGTCTTATTCACTCCCATCTGAATTTCATGGTTTTCGTCACGTCTGGGGTACATCGACTTACTTCTATCTTATCCCTCTATCTTTGTTCCCATACCTTTCTTGAAAACAACTGTGACCTACTAGTACTCGGAGTTTACGAGTACATTTTTTTTAACAGTGACATCCAACCAGATATATAAGACTGGAAGCACCTGTTTTCCAGAAAAAAAAAACGTCGCAGGAAAGTTTATCGTATTTTGGATTTGCTGAAACGAGGTAGGAATGGGCGATGTTGGGCGGAAGTTCGATAATGGACAAGGACACATAGTGGTCAAACAAGAGGTACGTTTGGTGAAAATATTTTTTTGGCACTGTGTTGTCAATTTTTTAGTGGGGTATCCACCCAAACTACCAATTTGAAGCATTTTCATAGTCTAAGACAACTTTTCAATTTTCTAGAGACTTGATTATCGTTCTCCAACGCTTACACGACGGCAAGTTCAACAGAATGTTAAACACAAATATCCTGATGTCAAGGTAGCAACATGTTTTCGGTGAGCTTCACTTCTTCTTCTTTATAAACGTGTGTCCCTTCTAGAAGCGAGGTCCGCTTATCTGTGAACTGACATTGTTTTACCCGATTGAATGCTTAAGATGAAGGCAAACTGATTTTGAGGGCCCACTCAGGGTATCCAGAAAGCGCTGTTTCGGGCATTTGTTTTTGTTTCTGAACCATTCTTGCGACCTTAGGGCTAGGAGTGTATAATCCTTTCTTTTTTCTTCATTATATTTCTGAAGTCCTTCGATGTTGCTTGTCGGAAGTTTTCGTGATTGTAAGTCTGCTGATGGAGATTCCCAACTTTCTCCTTGAATGAAATCGACGTAATTTCACTAAAACACCGTTGAGAAGTGCATGGGAATAGTCTTGTAGTTGCTCTCCATAGAGAAATTGGCTTAAAAAGCGTACCCTGTCGATTCACGTTGATCTTGAAAGAAAACACCCATTCTCGTTGCTTCTATGGACTATAAATCTTGCTACTTTATGCTTTTAGACCTAGTGGGATACTCTCAGCTGATCTCCCTGTGGATAATAAACACACAGTTGACAGGTCGATGGGCTTGCGGCATTTTTCCACTAAAGTATGCGAAAAAGTCAAGGAAAAAGGTCGGACGAATTATAACCAGGTTGGCACTTTTTTTCTTCTCCTTATTTAGATTATTCCTCTTTAAATAAATCATCTGCGCCACACTTACTACTTACAAAACACGGCGATCAGCATTAAAAATTATTGTCTTTCTAGGTTGCTGATGAGCTCGTGGCAGAATATTTCGCTGCAAACAACATGAATTCAGAAGAGTTCCTTGTAGGTTCTTTGATTGTCGGTAGATTTCGCCTTCTAAATCGTTTATTAACAGGAGAGGCAAAAATTTGACCAGAAGAACATTCGACGTCGAGTCTATGATGCCCTCAATGTTTTGCTTGCTATGAATATTATCTGCAAGAGAAAGAAGGTACGTCCTGATATCTGATCAGCTGAACGTGAGTGGTAAAGCTTCGAAGCCAGCTTTTAGGATATCGATTGGGTTGGTCTACCAGCTACCAAAGCGGGAGAAATCAAGCGTTTAGAAGAAGAAAAGGTTTTGTTTCCCTGTAATCTTCTTTCACTCGAGAATCGAATCTTTTTTCTCCAGGCAAAGCTCACTGAAAGGATCCGTCGAAAGAAGGAAACTATTCAAGAGCTTATAGTGCAGCTCGTTGCTTATAAAAGCCTAGTTTGGAAAAATCGTGAGATGGAGAGGTGAAATTCTTCTCAGATTACTCCTTGACGTGATACAGTTCTTTCTTCTTCATCAGCGGCATTTCTTTTAATTGAGTGTAACAGTGTTTTGCAGGGTTTCTGCAAGGCCGCCAGAAAATACGATTCTATATCTTCCCTTTGTGATTATCAATACCTCAAAGAAGTGGGTCTTTTGCTAACCTCCACGTTTTGATTTTTATAACCTCATTCATCTTTTTTTTATGATGAAATCATTCAAGTGGGAAAGACCAAGGAGATAGAGAGAGTGTGTGGGCTGGTATAGGGCGAGTCTTGAGGGCTACTAGTAAAGAAAGCAGTAAGTAAGATATGTAGAAAGGGATGGTCGAAGTGTAGCATGATCGTTAAACGAGGATCGCTAGTCATGGACAAGAAAATGTATTGGAAGCAGTTGAAGGGTCTCGTCCACGTAAAACTATAAGTAAGATGAGCATCTTTCTATTCCATATTTGCATCATTTCCTTAGCATTAAATGGTTCTTAGTGTAGCAGTCATGCTGATAAGGCGAAGAATGGTTAGAAGTGGATAAATTAATGCAAAAAAAGGTTGTCGAGTTTTCGGAGACGTTCTATTAAATCGAGTAAAATTAGGAAGATAGAAAGAGCATGTCATTATAAAATAATAATTGCAGTACAACTGTCGACTGTGCTGTATCAGGAGATAGATCAGAATTCCTCTTCAACTTCGATCAATCGTTTGAGGTCCACGACGATTTTGAGGTCAGAAGCTCCCCTTTATATTATACCAACAACATAAATCCGAACTTTATAATTTCTTTTTAGTTCTGGTCAGCTGGACCGTTACAGACTTTATTTATATTTTTTATTTTTAGACATAATTATATTGCTCTTATAATGAAGCTCTTCCAACTGAATGATTATTGTGTTCATTGCAGGCCTTGAAGCGCCTCGGATATTCATACGGCCTGGAACACAATACTTTGAACCCTGAAATGATGGAACACATCGATGAGTTTATTCCTCCTGCTCTCCGAGGTTACATACCTAAAATATTAGGAGGTATGTTGCCCCTCACATTAAATGCGAAGAAGTTAGGTGCTTGACTAAGTTGTAGTAAATGAGTAATCAGGAATGACTTGATGTTCCAGGAGAGATGTCTGATTGGGAGTCGCGTGTGCGAGGGGATCCATCAATGCAGTACATAATTCGTGATGGACCTTCTGGAGATAAACTGTTGGTAATTTCGTCTTGTGTCGCTGTTTTGCAGCAGTGGGTTTCCAAATGTTACTCCTTCAATTACAGACAAACTTCATCTTTTGACCAAACCGCTTCGGATCACTCGAGCGAGAGTTCATATGCTGATATGACTCAGCAAACTGTGTATACGATGCCTGAAAACATACCATACACTGTCCCGGCTTACGAATCAGAAATCGGAGATGATGTGGACGTTGTGGGAACCTCAACTGATTACAATACCTATTCTTTGCCTGGACCCAGTACTAGCTATGCAGCAGTGGAGCAGGGTTCTCATCCAATTCCAGTGCGACCTACCAACTCGTTATCTCGAACTGTTACGAATATTCCCGATTATGCGGAACCGGGTCCTTCTACCTCAAAGGTTCGTATCTTCGAATTATTTCTATTAATAGCATCAGTTTCTCTTATTTAACCCTTCCAGACACAACAGTACCTACCTCGGCAAGTCTCTGCTAAAAGGCCTATATATGCTGTACCGATTCAATCAACCGGTCCAATTTTCCGAAAAGCGCAGGTTGATGCTGACGGCAATATTATTTACACTCATGTGCGTTTTCCTCTCTTATTTTGAATAAGTGGTTCTTTCCTCTTCGAGGCAAACATGCTGTGTTTCATTTTTCAGAATATCCAGCCGAAGCGAGCGAAAACTGAGAACTATGGCGTCTGAAGTGCTCAAATACTGCATTAATAGTCACGCTTAGATTTTTAGTCCTCTGGTCGATTCCTCCTGCTATTTCGATGATAATACCTGTCCATCTGAGTAATTGAACTCTAGGTTTTGCGTTTCTTCGATTCCTTTCCCATTGTGACCGCTTCGCATCCCGTTTCCTTCTGGTTTGTTATGATCGGCTCCCATAATCATGCATTTCTCACCTTGAAAACATTCGGTTGGTTGGAGCATACTCACAAGTTTTTCCTCAGTCGGTCATTCTAACGGTATCAATCTGTTTGTGTTGATATATTTTTTTCCCTGTCTCTGATCGGTTGTTTTCAATTTTGTTCTTATTTTGATAACATTGATGTTGTAATTACAGTGAATTAATCTCAAGTGCGTTCTTAAAGTTTATGAAGATTCAAAATATAGTGTGGCTTTTGCTTGGTGAAGGTTATAACATATGATATTTTGGACAATTACGAGATATTAATACTTCAGTGCGGCAGATACTTGTCCCACCTTAATGAGATATGAAAATCAGTGAAAAATGAGCTCGGGACGTTTTCACCACCCCGCTCCATCCCCTTCCTCTTTTTTTTACTTTT
>UZAF01022199.1:0-10239 GCA_900617895.1 Haemonchus placei
TCATCATAACCTGGATTACCCAAAATTATCGTGAACTGTGCCTTTAAGCGTCAGTGGAGCAAACGATTTGCTTTACTTCGTGATATCTTCTCTTTAAGGTGACTGCCGTGGATCAAGCACCAGTCGTATGCCCCACTGGCAACTTTGACATCGTCAAGGTTCGCGGACTGACACGTCGCGTGCAACAGCTGCGACGTGACCTACTTTCGACGGACGCGCGTAATGAAGCGCATCCGCCTCTACATGTCGTGCCCATATGCCAAAAAAGAGTTTGCGCTCGGCGTGTGCGGCTCCTTCCAGAACGCAATGGACAATAGAATCACGGGCAACCTGAGAAGTAGTGGAAGCCTCAGCTTTTCCTCAGCTGTTTTTAACAAAAGGGCAAGGAGGATGTGTATAAGGCGAGAAGTCTGTTGTTGTTATTGCCAAATACGCATTCAATACGCCCCTACATTCCTGAATGTTTCACTGCGATTCTGAATGGAAGTCGAGTGCGGAGCGTGTTCCTCAGACAGGACTGATCAGCGTTTAAAGACTTTACATTTCAGCTTTAATAATTGAGCTGATGTATATCGTATAAATGAAAAATTGCTGTTAGTATATGGATAGTCAAACAAACAAACACCACATCTAAAAAACGCCTACACTGTCGAACCTATTGGCACACTTGGCGGGTTATATATAGTAGATCAATGTGTATAAGTGTTCAAGAATATCTAGGTGCTTTAGAACAAATTGTGAGCCCTATCGTGGAGCAATCATTGATCTGAACGGGCCGACCAACGCCCAATGCCTATCGTAAGAGCTGGAGGGATGATAACGGAGTTGCCTGTGCCACTCGTGTTGCTCGAGAAATAGGTCCGATAAGCTTCACTTCCTCTATCAATTTCTTTCGTACAGTTTACATCCTTTCTTGATCGGCTTCTAATATGCTCTTCAGATGATTCAGCTGTGATTTCTTTCCCTCTCATGAAAAAGGCTGGTTGAGTTACTCAAAGATCGACTGTTAGTAACCATTGATAATACCTTTACCCTTGGCTGTACGAGTGGCATTCACTTATTGTCTGCAGGGTGGCCACAAAGTATGATCCGCAAATCTAATACTTGGCTTGGGACACAGAAATTCCGGCCTTGATCGCATAACCATGAATATGAACTACCTCGATGAAGCATGTTGATCACATGGTTCTATCAAAGTATCGACATCTTATGGCCAATCATCTAAAAGGAATGCGATTGTTTTACTCCAGAAATCATGACGTTCTTCGCAGAACCAGGAAGGTTTTGCCACGTTTTAGAAAGTCTCATGACAACGAGGAACACAAAGAAGAATAGTGGGCAACACGAAGAACGAGGACTACTTTTGCCGCTTCCGAAAATCTCGGTTAATATGAAAGATGAAAATGAGCTGCCACAACAACAAAGTTATCTGAAACGAAATGCTCGAGATTCGATCGCGAAAGGTGAATGTATCGGATTGTTGGGGTGATGGTAGTGTAATGGCAAGTGGCGCACGCACCCACACACGCATGTCCCGCGGTTGGATTCCCGCCTGGATTTTCGTCTAGTTCAAGCTTTACATCCTTCCTGGGTCGGTGAATAGATATCGAACAAGTGTAGAAGGATGAAGAGTTGTGACTCGTGTTTACATCGGCTGGGAACCGCAAGTCATTGTTTCGGCCACATGCACATTCAATCGAACCTTATCTCCGAATGGAAATCAAAGGCTGGGTTCAAAAACGGGATTGATTTTTGCCAAAAGCTTCATCCTGTCACCAGACTGCTCAATAATTGCAGATGTTTACATTCGCGGCTTCCTTCGACGACAGGCCTTAACCGTGATTGCCGTAGAAGAATAAGTTGACGCTGGCCGCCATTGATCATTATGTAATAGACTGAGAGGAAAATTTCCACTGTCGGCAGCCCAGAGCATCTACGCGAAATTACTGGCTTTTGAGAGAGAAGCTTGTGATCAGAACTAGCTGATCTCATATTTTCTTCAGGCGACCTCGACGTTACAAACTAACTTTCAGACCCAAGCCTAATAAGAATTCTATTTTTATGTAGGTTCTATTCTGTTGAAACGAACTGCTACCCATTCAATAGGTGGTGACAAGCTCCCTTAAACACCTACCCTGAGACCAAGCTGTCCTAATTCTATCTTATATTATTTGACCCCTGTACTCTCTTTGAAGCCTCTAAGTTGAATGATTTTGTAGAACTTTGACAGTTTTCATTCTTGACGATGTGTTCATTCAGAGAACAAAGAAAAGAACCGGTTTACTGTCGAATCTTCAAATTTTTCATATTTTATAATCTTTGAGTTATTGTCACTTCACAGTATTTTCGAAGAGAAATAAAAAGGGGTTCCTTAAGCCCATTATCAACGATAAATTATGTCGATTGCCAAATTCGCGAATACTTCTCGAAGGCGATGACTAGTTTCGGAGGTGATTTGAAAGTGTACCAGATAAAATATGAATGTACGAATTTGAACTTTAAAAATGGAATATTTCTATTCGCCGCTTAGAGCTCCTTGTTTTGGAAAACCTTTTAAATTATTGTTATTATTATAGGATTGAAATTAGTAGAGTAGAATAAGTGGAAAACACAACGATCTTTAAATTCTTTTTATGAATACACTATGCAAACCACCATCAATTGGTATCCCCTGAAATCACTGTTTCGGGTATTAAGATTAGCATGGTAACACACCCCGCTCCCCTCCCCGCCCTCCAGCCTCCCCCGACTAATAATTTAACTAATTATCACTTTTACTCTTTACTAATTTCCGGAGTGGTTGGATCAAAAATGAAATTTTTTGAAAGGATGGAAAAACACGCCAATGTGAAAAAAAATCCAAAAACGATTCCAGGCATGAAAATGAGAAATGTAACAAATCGTTAGTTTTTACTTCTGCCTCGAGGTTTGTAGGTGGAAATATTTATTACGGCCGACGTTTCGTTTCATTTCTTAGGGGAGAAGAGCAGTATACATTGTCGAAAGGTACATTATCTTCAGCACAGTCTGGGGTATAATCCCTGCTTGATATCCGCCTAGATTACTCAGGTCTTTCATCCCTCGTTTAATCGGCGCCAGACTCCTCGGGAGCGATAGAAACGCTGAACTGAACATCAGTTCACCTCCGGTACTCATTGTATAGACATTGTGTAGGCGTATATATTTATTCGAAATTTACTACGGATGATTAAGGTCGGGTGAGGGCCTACCCCTAACCAAGTTTCTACCGCCAAAAGACTTCAGGAGTTCAGTCTTCAGGCTCTCGATTGTATACGCCTCAGCAAAAATCAGATCAGTAGATAATAGAAAGAATAAAACACAATCTCCAACTTCTCACTTAATTTAACCTCGGCATCGTTGTTTACGTTATTAGAATTCTTCTGCCGTACGAGGTTTTTAGGTGGAACATTTATTAACTTAAGGCCTAATGTTTCAACGTAGTCGTCGTCTTCAGAGGCCAGGCTCCACAGTCAAAGCGGAAAGATTCCGCTGTCGCCACAAGCGACTGTCAGTAGCGAAAAACCTCGTACGGCAGAAGAATTCTAACAACAAAGTAAAACACAATTTTCGCATTATCAATGTTTTCGTGGGAGAAAAAAAATTCGGCAAAAGTAAAGAATAGTCCCTACCAGATCTTCGATTCGATCAAATCTTCACATTGGAAAGCCTCGATCTAATCGTTATGTGACGGTGTGCCCTTCCTCATCTCATCATTTTAGTCCGATGTCGACTATCCGAGGAAGCATATCTACACCACTTCCGATGAGCCATTCGAAACACCTGGTGAGTTAGACATTCTTTCAATGGGTGATATGACTCGTAGTCGAGGTAATGCCAATTAATATGTAGATCTTGGTACCTCCCTCATCTTCCCCGTTGAGTGTCGTACTTAACAACTTCCTCCTTTACAAACGCGGGTAAAAGCACTTACTGTTGGCTGGTAACCCTTACATTTCTGTTCCTGAGCTGGTATTTGACCCATTTTATCATTAATTTCTGGCTCAGTCGGGACCACACCATCGTTCATTTTATAGGTATCCCATGTTTACCACCAAAAGGATATTTTTGGTTGTAGTTCTATTACGAGTTTGAGTTCTGTTACCATCTTTTTATGATGTCCCTCAGCTCCACCCCTGCCGGTGTAAAGTAATTAGGTAAATAAACAAATAAGTGAACAAACATTGAAAAGCTGCAGATACTTGCTCAGAACTCGAATCCATTCTCATTGGACCAATTCACACAGAACTTTCAAACAACGCTCAATTCTAACCTTTTTTCGAAGACAAAACGGTCAAGATTGCTGTGAATTCACCGATATACTTCAAAAAAGATTGAGGTCAGGGCGAACACTGAAGCCGGAGAAGCTGTCGGAATTAGATTCGATCGCTGCTCTCATCTCCCACACTATCCACCTTGCCCTCGCTTTGGCTTATATGCCCTAGCTTATCGGGCACGCACAGGTGCAACGTGGTAAGCTGGTGAGCTTATATTAGCATCGAACCGTTAACCGTTCAATGCTTATGTCAACTTGAACAAGCGACTTTGGAGTAAGAAGTGACTCCAAGCAGACAACATTTGATCCAACTTGAAGTTGGTCTTTCCTGAACTAACTTTTTCCATGTCCCAAGAAAATGTGAATTGAGCGAGGGGTAACTTCGCGCCACGTCGAACTTTACCCCGGCTTTTCAAGTCGAAGCCTTTGTACCTGAAAATGCTCTTCTTTTTCAATGACGAGTAAGCTGATTCTCGACCTAGTTTAACCAACCCAGGCACATGCCCAACCTAGGCATTTGCATGATTGAAGTTAGAATTTCGAGGTTTGTGAACGTCAGGGTAAAACTATCCGTTGCCACGTTCGGTCTTAATTGTGAAATACTATCCGTTGCCTCACTTTCGTGCCCTACTGTAGACTGGAGTTTAGCAAATTCCTTTTGGAGAACCAGTTTAGATTTTGCATTTCTCTGAAATGAAAACTCAAAATAGGCTGCCCCAGGTTTCATTTCCTTCCTATAGGCGTTGCCTTTGTATACCTTAACTTTCGATTCAATATGATTGAATACCACAATGAAATGTTGATTTTCCAAAACCGGTATGTATGGGAGGAGCATTCTTGCCGATTTTAATCCTATACAAGTTCACGAAAATATTCCCTCAAAAACTGACTATCAGAAATGATCTCATGAACACTTTCAACAAATGATTGCCGAGAAATATGGAAGAAATGATTCAGACAGTCCTCTAAAGTGTTAATGACCACAAAAACCTCTTCAATGATGAACGATTGCAATTGCAAATTGCTCTCATCCGATGTTCTACTTATCAGGACGAAAAACTTTTGGCAAACAATCTCATTTGTTTCATTTGCTAACGGCGCTGTTTAAATTCATTGACGTTTTTATTTCCCCTAATTCATGTTGTAATCTATCGGGCTCTGTACATCGAAGAAAATGTTTGGAAAGAGAAAAATGCGTGAGAATCTGTAGATTGTCTGACTGAGGCTATTAAATTTGTTACAAAAAGGCAATAGGTATAATAATGATGGTAATTATTCACTCTGAAATGAGCCAAATATTTCATTTTCCTTTTTAGTCATCAAGATTCAAGATTCTTATGAGAATATTCTCTGCTCTCAGAGCGCTTTCAAAAGTTGGCCATACTCAAATTTATTCGAGAATGTTACCAGAAAATCGGAAAACGGAGAAACGATTTCAAAACTATATTCGATTTTTCATTTCTTTTTTCAGTTGCACCAGAAATTTCATTCTAATACTCCCTTATGTTGCATATTCATGTTTGTTTGTTTGTTGAGGCGTTAAAATGTATACTGGTTTCTTCGTGGCCTTTTCGGTGGGAATACTGATTGAAGTCAAATTTCACGATAAAGATAATTCGTGTGATATCCGTCTTGGATGATCTGTGTCGTTCACGTATACCATATGTGGAGCTCTCAGATTGGTTAAAGCCTGACGCTAGTTCTTTATCCGGACTCAAAGGTTTTGTCAGCTGCCTGCCACACCCAAACAAGGACGAGTTTTGACAGCGTTGTCGAGGGACACCCATGNCTATGGTGACAAAGGAGGGCGGTTTTGGACGTTTTTAGTTTGATGTAGTCAGCTCTTTGCGCAATAGCAATAATTAAAATCTCGTCTGAATATTCCTTTCACGCGCTTATACGCATAATTTGTGGGTGATTATGCTAAGGGGCACAGACTGATGGGAAACCATCATACACGCTTTTAATCCCTTTGTCCAAAAAAACCTGTAGTGAGGCACTGAATGGCTAAACTGCAGCAAGTCATTGACTACGACCGATACAGCTACCCGCTTTTTGAAGTTGAGCCGTGAGTATGAATATTTTAATGACAAATATATCTGTTTACTTTTTATACTATTCTGTTGGTACTTTCTCCTTACAGTTTACTTTCCCTGATACACTTTGCTTGTTCGCTCCTTTCATATGTTCATTTTGCCTAGCAGTCTCTGTTCCTAAGTCGGCCGTTATTCTTGTGCTCCTTTACCAACCTTGGACTGTCACCTTAGTTCCTCTGAACTAATGTAACATAGCAGAAACTCCATTCCTGCTCCTCCTTACGACTTCTAAAACCAGAAAAAATGGGGTGATTCAGTAAGGGTGCTTAGTGGTTCTAGGGTAACACACGATGAATGTTTGACCATTTAGGGATCCCCCTAAATTGTTGAGACGAAAGGGTGGGGAAATCCTCTGATCCAAGGGATTTCACACTGCCAACGACTAGTAAAAGAAAAGCGCTTCAGTAAAGTTTGTTATTTGAGGAAGCAGAAGACGTAAGCACACATCATGTAACGGATATCGCCTATTTGAACGTGGGCGGTAAACGGTAGGTGCATTTCGCTACAATATCCAGACCCAGGTAATCGTATTCGAATTTTTCGCTTCCAGGTACACGACACACTTCGAGACACTGATCCTCTCAAAGAGCTCATATTTCCATCGATTTGTGCGGCTCGACGACGTTACAGGGAAGGTGCTATTGTATCGACGATATTTCACGGTAGGTTTCACCAGAAGGGTTCTGCTCTTTCCCGAGCAAATGAGTTGTTCATTCCTATCTCTACTGGGCGGAGAAAGTTTCATGGCAAGTGCAGGACTACACCACGAACGGTTCGTGGATCGTCTTCCGGACCAATACTAAGAAAGGCAAACCTACTATCCATCCCTCTGAGTCGACTAGTTTATACCAGACTCATTTGGGAGGATCAGAGCACTGACTTGTACATGGGCCGACCATGGCAAGGCATTGTATAGACCACATGAGCATTCAAATGCCACTACTCTTGAGAATGAAGGTCGAATGAATGGGCGCATCTCAAACAGGACTGACTAAAGTGAGGAGACTTTATCCTTTACACTCCCTACAATTAAGGTTTGTTGTGACAACTGAAGGGCCTCAAACTAAGAGTTTACAAATGTCCCCAACCCACCCTAGCGATGGCGATCCATCAGTCCACATTCCCTACTTTCGAATATTATCTTGAACATCCGGTTCACTGGATGCCAATTTCCCCGCTGTATTTGAGTCATCGACGGGTTGAAAATAGAAACCCACCAGACAGTTTTCTTTGCCATACCCTGGACAATGTCTTTTAACAAAGCTGTCGTGGCGCTCTTGAAAACTCGTCTTCTGTTCTCTCGGCGAGTCGATGGTCGATCTGTGCACTCGACCTTCTCACCTGGGCGCAAATGAAGTTTTTTCATCGGTTTTCATCGGTTGGTACGTGTATTGCACGTTGTTTTCATTGTCGTCAAAGCAGAATACAGTCGATTACAAAGCGCGACAATGACGGAAAGCCTGAAAGTTTTTGATCATTTGTGATAGTACGATGATGAATAGTCGTCTTTGACACCAAGGACTTTTTTCGTCTTCTTTCGTATGTCGATGGGGCTTCTGGCAATGAAATGTGACACGGTACATGAAATGCACGCGCCGTCAAAATGCCACTGTTTCTGCTGGTGACGTTTTTCTTAGACGAAGGTGGTGCAGCGGCAAGTGGCGCTGTTAACAAATACATAGTCAAAAGAACCAATCACGCACCGGACACTCACTTGAGGCAGATTATTCTCCATTTTTTTGCTTTAATAGAACAAAGGAAATATAAAGACAGAAGTTTTGATACACAAGTTTTGATATGTATAACTACATCAAACATTTTTATAAATTATAAACGTCATTGAACCTGTCCTGGATGGGAATCCGCAGCCGACCTCTACCAGAATCGTTATTACGTCTTGAATTACGTATTCGGCCTTCACAATGATTGAATGTACAAGTCAGTGCTTTTATCCTCCCAGAAGAGCTGGTATCACTGATCCTACCCCTCAGGTGTGGGAGGCTCCAGTGGTTTAGGTGTTTATCGGTACAGGATACAATCCCCGTCCTATGCATTTAGTAGTGTGCGCCACTTGCTACTACACCATCTCCACCCATGAATAAAATATACATTTATCTAAAATCGCTGTTTAATCTAAGAACCTCAAAAGTCACTAGTCAAAGTCCGAGAGAATCACGAATCAAAAGCCGATTTCAACCATTCAGTTCTCTGAATGCTTTTATTTTTTGTCTTATGCCAACTCTGCACCTTCGCCTTTGGCGCAGTTTGTGGATGAGGCGCATGTTCAGAATATTTTTGATTGAAATTCCGATTCCGCTTTACATAGATAGATTACCCCTTAATCAAATCAGTGCTCGGACTATCGTGATAAGTTTTTCAAGTCAATCGGAAGGACGGAATTATGGGCCGGCAGAGAATGGTTTCGACCTAAAATTTTACTCCAAAAAAAATTGGATGCTCAGGGAAACTGCCCACAGAATACTCCAATGGCTTTTTGACAGTATTAGTTTTCGGAAAAAAAGGCTGTAAATTTTCCCAGAGGCCAGCGTATTTCAGGTTGACTCGACTGGAGCGATCTTTGTCAACCGTGATGGTGATCTTTTCGCCCATGCGCTACAGTTTATGAGAGATGGAAAACGCACTGCACTGCCTCAAAATACTGAACTTCTTCGACAATTGATTGTACGCGAACTCAACTCCCCTATGGAAACTTAATTCAAGCATATTTCAAACTGCGGACTAACGGTCATTTCATTCCAGCGCGAATCAGAATTTTTCGGTATGGAGGTATGGAAGTCAGTGTTGCAGCAACAACTCGAGGTCTCTGAAAGCCGAGAAAACCAGGTTGGTCAGATTAAATTTTTCATGGCTGAGTAGTGTAACGGAGCTCATTCCCAGAGGGACTTCTCAAACATCAAGGGTTGTTGGTTTACCGGGAGTTTGTATACATTTCATTCCTACTTTGGAAGTCTTGGTATCAAGTAGTATACTATCACATGCAGAGTCCCTGAATCGAATCCCCGAAGGATGACGCGTAGGCCAACCCAGCCTTACACTCTTCCGAAGTAAGCTACTGGATCAAATAAAAGCCCTGACTTGCAAGTCGCCTAGCCACCGCAAACCTTATACGTATGTGGTCATATTTGGATGCGAGAGCCCATATCACCGACGGGATTGATCGCCGTCAGAAGGACCTTTGAGGGTTTGGAAACCCTTGATAAGCTTTCCGAAGCCTTCAGCAAGTAAAGCCACACCATCATGTGCAGAGGCACTGAAATGACGCCCAAGATTGTTGAGCTCTTACAGCCAGTCCTAACACGGCCGGGTCTACCTCCCGATGTCGCATCCCTGTGAACTCCCAGTCCATAGTATGAAGTACTTTCACTTCTGCAATCCATTCTACCACCCACGATGGTCAGCTTTTTTGATGATGTGTACTTTCCTTGCAAAATGACAGCCAATCGCCCAATGAACTTTATTTTGAACCAACATTTCGAAGACACCCACTGACAGGAACACACAAAATTAATGCTGATCACTGATGAAACGGTCACACCAAATTCAGGCTGAATTCTTGATCGCTCTTGAAGATTCATTGACAATCTACCAAAGTTCTCGAATATTTGAGGAATTGGTGCAAGGTTACAAAACACAAAGATTTATGGTTTCATTTCCGGACTCAAGTGGGACGCGAACCTCGATTAATGCTTTCCAGACGAGATTTCTCATTCATCAAACGCTATGTTCCATTGTTCGACGGCATACTGTAATTCCAATGCGATTCAGTGGCAGTCATTGTTGGCGGGGTTAACTGAAAAGTAGACGTACCATACCTTAGAGCGTGAAGTA
>UZAF01022211.1:0-10199 GCA_900617895.1 Haemonchus placei
TGTTTATTGATCCATGAGCCTGCGCCATTTTGTCACCACCTAGGCATCTAAACAGAATTCGCTTTATTTTGAGCTATTTGAGCTTGGCGTTTATTCCACTAGTTGGCCACCAAGAAGAGTAAAGCCCCATTATCAATTCTGATAACATTCTATTCAGCCTTTACTTTACTTATCTTACCATGACCATTCAAATTTCTAGCCAGGACCTACAAGTCGGTTCTGTTACATATCGAAAAAGCGCCACTTGAACAGCCGCTGGTGTTTGTTGAAACTGCAAAACAGCAGAGGAATAGACAGGGGTTGTTCTCGTCAATCTTCCAATGCCAGTTCTCACCGTCGACCAGCCTGTGGAATACGCCTCTGTCCCGTTTCCCATTGAGCCTTACAAAGGTTTAAAGCGCCCTGGGTCGCATTTATAACTTGTAAAGCTTACTTGTTCTTCGTTTTGAGTTAACTTTCACGTCACGATACGGAAATACATTGACCGTGTGGGGGATCGAACCGGTGACGTTACATTCAAAGCGACAAATTTCAGCATGGTTCCAACTTCTAACCGTAACTCTCCCACTGCTCGACGCTCCAAACACAAAACTAACACGAATTTTTTAACCAACATTTAACAGTTGGTCGCATCGGGCTGGCATCCAAGTAAATGCATATTTTATTAAAAAATAATAGTCTCTCTTACAGGAAAAGAACCTCCCAGTACTCAGGTACCTGCTCTATAAATATAAATCACTTTGAAAAACCGGCAGTTATCCTTTAGGATAGTTCTTTGTAGTACTGAGAGAAGAAGATTGGAGAGGGTTCATCGCTCTTTTCCAACATCGAGCGGTAGAGCGCAGGGAAGAAGGGGTAGCCCACGTCACTTATTATGCTTGGAGACGGTTTTTAGCTAAAGGAATATAGTTTCACCTGAACCTTATGAGGAGAGGAGCACCGGTATGGGATATGATTACCTCATGCAAAAGGATGGATAGGGTTAGAACTGAACAATCAATCGACCCACACATGCCAGTGCTCCTCTGCTTCTAAGGCTTGGTTTGAAAGGAAAACCTCTCCTTCTCAGCTAAAGAACGTTCCTAAGACCATTAAGGACTAGCGAAGCCGGCTACACCTCTCTCTCTACACTTCAGCGCTCAATGAACAGCAGCCCTGGCCCCCTCAATTACATTTTCACATTGTTTTTTGCCAACCTTACAGTGAGATACAGCAGTGTTCTATGGTAAGTACTTGTGCCGACATTGGATTTTTGTTTTGTCGTCCCTGATAATGCTCTTATGTGTTCTTTGTACTTTGAGAGGGCATCCGTAGCCCCTCAGTAATCTGTCCTATTGTCAATTCTTGAAAATTCGCTAGAAATGGGGGTCATGGTCGTCTTCCCGAACAGGATCTTGTTGCTCCTCAGGTAGACTTCTACCAACCAGACTTCGCAGTACTAGGAAGACTGTGAGACATTAGATCAGGCGGGGTACGGAATCCACCCAATTCCGGATGGACAAGATAAACTGCGCGGCGAAATTCGTGGCGATTTAAACGACTGTGGCGCCTATCATTGGGGCACAAATTTGAGGTAGAGTAGATAAGTAGCATCAGTTGGACCTACTTATTCAACCTACTCAAAACCTGTGCCCCAAAGATAGGCGCCAGAGTCGTTTGAATCACCACGAATTTCGCTGGGCAGTTTGCCGCGTCCACCCAGGTACAGGCTATAGTTTGCCAGATGCAGGCATACTAGGCAGGACCAGAAGTCTGGATTACTGTATCAGGTAAAGTGTGCGTTTTTCATTATGGACTTTTTGGTGCTCGCTCAATGCATTGTGCTCATCAGGAAATCATCCTTCTACCTCTTCTCTCTCTTCTACTCTTTCACAAATTCTTCCAAAGTTATCGGTGTGACTCATCCACCCTACGCATAGCCTTGGTATATAAGCACGACTTGGATGGCACAAATCGTCTTTCTGTCATTTGGCCAACTCATCCACTTCCTCCTATCAGTCAGTACTGATAATTGCAATAAAATGGCTAAATGAGGTGTTGGCTGAATGTGACGAAACCGGTCTTTCCCTATCAACACCTCCCCACCGGAGGCAGACGATCGATATCACATCGTCGTCTGGCAGGCGTTCAAAGTCCGTGGTGGTTGTGTCTGTTACCAGCTGTTATCGTGACTTTCTCAAGCTCAAGACATTCCTGGTCCGCAAGCACTGCATAATGGTTATTTCCTAATTTATATGCGTCGTTACTTGGCTTCGTGCCAATAATCGAATATTAAAACAAGCCCCGAAACCATCTGGTTGCCTTTCAAAAAAGCTTCAGAAGCTTATCCCATTCGATCAGAAACTCTACTTTTTTGACTTCGATCAGCCACAAAAGCGAAAATACAGTACATCTGCAAATTTCTACCGGATCGTAGTCGTAAGTCGTAAAGTAACTGCCGCAGTTGTGTTTTAAGATGAGTTATGGTTGGTCGTGATTATTCTGAGACTATTTCTAGCTAAGAAGCACTAGGCGGATTACTGTAGGAACTTGAGATTATCTAGATTTCTGTAGAACAGTCTCTTTAGCAACTCATCTTTTTTGATTCTTCTGAAGCGAAAGTCTCTTAAGAACGAGATCCCCATTGGAGCTAGTTAGAACCAGTACCTTTTTTTGGATTATGGGGATTTCCTTCAGGTTTAGAATGATGCTTCGAAAATTAATTCATGTTAGTTCTGCTATGTCTATTTGATTAATTTGATCGTTTTTTCAGTCGTTTTTTGTAAACACGATTTGTTTTGTTGTCTTTTTTTTTTTGCTTTTAATGCAAAACCACAATTTTCATGGTCATTCTACGGTAGCTTCGATAGTACTTCGAGTTTTAAGTCACACAGATCATGATTCTAGTTATTGTACCTATGTTGGTCTATTCATTGAGCGCTCACGAGCCTGACGTCAGTTCACGCCTACGTAGTAACAATGGAGTGTGTCAAAAACAAATAGCAAGACGTAGTAACGACGTGTGAGCTTTGATGATTAAAATGACTTCCTGGAACATAACCAAGCCAGAAAGCAGCTTAGATTTGTTCTTTACTTGAACTATCTCATAATGGCGTTTCATTGAATCAGTACATCTCGTTCGGTCAGATTCCTGTTCGGATGAACATACATTCTGGTCTTTGAATGATCTCAATGTTTTTGAACTAGTACAAAAGATAAAGTCTTTTGGCGTCAATCAATCCCGTCTGAGGGATAGGCCTCCGCATTCGACTGCATTCAGAATCGTAGTGGCGTATGACTGCGTACGTGGCCCAGCAAGGACTTGTGGTGGTCAGCCGATGTACAAGTCACTGTTTTTATCCTCCCAGACGATGGAAGGCTTGGTTGGCCCAGGGATTCCAACCTTTGACCATGCGTGTGTGATAGTGCGCTACCTGCTACTATACCACTTTCTCCCTATCCGGCCTAGTATTGTAAACATACTAATTTTTTTTTTCAAAAAAAATGGATCTGAAAATTTGAAGCGAATGCGAGTCACACCGTCTTTTATTTCGTACCGGTTTGACCATGCTTGCGGCCATAGTTCGTGTTGAGACAGCTAGCGTTGCGTGCCAGTTATGCATATCGATTAGCGACCAACGCCATCGTTTTTGCATGCATGACAATAAGTGTGCAGTGCCCTTCAACCTATAAGCCTGATGACGCACTTTTGAAAAT
Organism: Haemonchus placei; assembly: GCA_900617895.1. Lineage (NCBI taxonomy): Eukaryota > Metazoa > Nematoda > Chromadorea > Rhabditida > Trichostrongylidae > Haemonchus > Haemonchus placei. The sequence continues at coordinate 3,697 of UZAF01022211.1, forward strand.
TCTAAAAAGTTTTATTTACGACCAAACATTTTAGTGAGGGTTTGCGATGATTTCCATTACTATCGATTGAATTGATCTGATTACGTGTGCCTAGAGTTGCTCCCAGCTATAATCCGTTTAATGGAATGCACGTGAGTCGTAGAAAGAAATCCAAAACTAGTTCCGAGTGCTACACAGCGCAATCAGTGAAGACGATTCGCTGAGTTTATAGGCGGTGCACCAATTTCTCCTTCTCAATTCGCGATTTCTAAATCATATTTCATGAAAATGGGCTGTGACCCGAGTTTTACTTCTAATTAATTTACCCACTCTTTCAAGCTGTACCTAGGTACAGGTTCTCACTATCTCAACTTTCAAGCAATTTCAATGAAGTTCATTCGCGCTGATCTCTTTGTCGTGCGCCGGCTTACTCTCATGGGGTTATGCGGCCACTATTTTAGCTCATAGTATTCTAAATTAGCCATCCAGATGTAAATAAGGTAGATCTCATTAAAAATGTTTTTCTCTGAAAAGCTTCCGCTATAAGCCGTCGAAATGGCTTTGCAGCCTGGCGATTTTCTCAAGGAGATGAATGCTTCCTTTCGAGGCACGCTAGCTTCGACAACACCTAAATGAGACGGAAGAAAAACTGTGGCCAGGCACGTTTCTCAGCCATTGGTGATGTGCTCAGCTTTGTTTACGTTCCTTTTCGATTTGTTTACGTACCTTTCCTATTTGCTCTTTGTGCTGATTTCCTGCCACACCTTCGCTACATTTCATGCCATGTATTTTTTGAAATTGGTTGGCTCAGCTTTGCAATTTATCTTACACTAATGCTGGTGTGCGGAAGTCATAAATATCTGTTCGCTTAGAATTACTAGCCCTCCAGCTGTTCCCTTTATTGTCATCTGAGAATCGGCCGTTTTCTTTTACAGCAGTGGTTTTCGTAGAACCTCTCCTATTTCATATCGTCTTAATTCCTTTGGATCGAAGATGGATGGAGTGGCTGCGCCCTAAAGCAAGGCGGCTTCATTTGGGAACCGAATAAGGGCGCAAGGTACAAGAAAGAGTTATTAAGAGTTCTGTAATTTTACTAAATATGCAACTGAGGGAATTTAAGTGGACGTTTTTCGAGGCGTCGATAGTAACTGACTGGTCTTTCGCGTTAAACTGATTCTGCCGGAACTCTCCTTTTTTCTTGTGGAACATTGCATAACTTCAAATTCCTCCAGAGTTTGACCTCAAAATGGAATTGATTTCCTCTCCCGCCCTTAGTTTTCATTGGAATGGGCTATGTCATGTTTGCCAAGTGCCGCCCCGAACTTTAACAAAAAATGTTCGTGAGTCAGACGTGATTCATCTACGTGACTGTTACGGAACGCTTACATAACGCTTGAGCGTCATTCTACGACCGATGTTTCATAGCTAAGTTTGTCATAATTACTCTATTTTAAAAATTTAACCCTCAAAACTTGTGTGATTAGTGCCGTTGGCTCCAACACATCCTCATTCTGGCCAGTCCGCTTCCTTCAAGTTTTTTTATTGTACCCAATCCCGTAGTCCAATTTGTTTATTCTTTGAAAAGTTCTCATCCTCACTGGGTTCTCAGTGAGAATGGCTTCTCTTGCCGGAACAAAGAGCCGGATAGGATGTTTAGCTGAGCTAACTAGTTCAGCGATTTTAATTAACTTGAGCCACTTTTCCCACGTCCTAGCCAGTCAATTGACTGAGCTGGACGCCTGCCGTAAGTGGGAAACATAGCGTGGAAATCCTGCTAATGTTTATGGAACATTGCCAATTTTTTTATCCAGCCATTCTACACCCGGCTTTATTTGCTGTACTAATAGTTTCTTTGAGGTAGTGAGCTGCACTCTCAATACTCCCCACGTGATTGACTTTTTCACAGTTTGCAAACATCCTTTGTATTTTTCTTTATTGAAGCCTTTCGAACAACTTCACTGACTGTTCCATTCTGTTACACTTTGTGAGTATGTCAGCGTTCTTTTTTAATTGCGGAGCTAATAGCTAATATTATCTAATAGGGTCCTAAGAATAACACTAACGGTAGTTGCGTCAAATTAGGAAAGATTTACGTATTACTAGAAATTTGTATAAAAAGAGGATAAAAGGACTATTAGAGGACTATTTTTATCATTCTTTCTAGTTGCTGGGCATGCTCACGTCTTATTACGCAGGTAACCCTTCTTGTGGGTCCTTGGTTTGACGTAGTGTGCAAATTCGTACGGGAACATGTCGCGCCCTCCTCGGCGAGAACCCATCACTAGACGTTTCTATTACTTAACACACTGAATGTGCTACGATTCGCGGAAGGCACTGCGTCATTTTGGGGTTGCCTGCTACCCTATCGTTCCGTAGACCTTTATCTGTGACTGTTTCTTAGCAGGAACTAATTACCACATGCTGGACCGTTTTCTCTATATTCATTGAAAAGCACGTTCCCCGATCCAGGATGTGGGTATGGAGCTCGGAATTGAAGATGTGGAAGATAAATGGTCGGTCGGTGAAAAAATAAACGAAAGAGGCCACCTCTAAAACCTCGTTGTCACAGTTGGTTTTGGAACGTTCAAGGGGATCAGGATGGGTTCTTTCTTTTTGACACTACATTATGTACACCTAATGCTGCATACGTGAAAGAGCAGCCTTACTTTTGAATAAAATTTTACACACTATCAGCAAAGGGCGTCTGTAAGCGAAGTTTTTGTGCTCCGAGTCCAATCTTATCGTATGTCATTGTATTTGATCATAAGCCTTCAGCCAGTGTTTATACTTTTACGCGTAAACGGTGCTTCAAGTATTAATTGAAGTATGTGGGGCAGCTCTTCAAGGGTGATTTACGAGGCCTTCTCTTACACGTGAGCATCTACATAGTAGCCGCATATGTCTGGATTAGTTGTTCTAAGTTCTAATGCCGTTTTGGAGATTTTTTTGTTCTCGAACGGTGTCCTATGAATGCAATTTTCGAATCAAAAATGCAGCGTATTCATTGATTCTCACGAATACATTAGGCGAATAAAATTTTTTGGAATTGTCACGGCCATCTCTGAATGGTCGATGGCGGGCGGCAATGCGAAAGTTGACCAAATTTTCGAAACTTTTTTCATCCTATTAATTTTCTGGTTTTGCTTGTTCTTCCTCAGGAAATGTCAGTCACGGTTTTTTAGAAAGGTTTGTAAGAAACCATTTGTGAGCCATTTATGCATTTTGCTTTCTTTTCCCCGCTAATCCAAGTTCAGCACGATGTTAAACTACGTAGCATACTTTCTGTTTTTTTTNTTCTTTTTTAATCCCAAATTCCCTGAAAGTTATTCATATACATCAAAGCGGCTTTGCGTTTTTCAGCCCACCCTTGACTGTATTTATAGAGCCGAGTCGAGATTCGTTGATTTGGTCACCTAGCTCTTACTCTTTAACAGTATTACTTCACTAATGTCAAAAACTAGTAACGACTTTGTGCGGGATCAAACTGAGTGCAAACGCCATAAGTGAGCGTAGGGGCTTTGGGTACTCCTGACGATAGCAATTATTATAATTTACTGATGTAATAATTATTATAATTATGATAATAATAACATAGTAATGATTTACGATAAACGTTGTACTGAATCGCCACCCGAATACTAAGATGATGGCGTTCAGGTGAATAATTTAAATGAAGGTGGCATGTGAATAACATAAGTGAAGATGGCATTTGAATATAGTCAAATGTGGAGATGTTAGAATTGCTTTAACTTATAATGCATGTAGAATTAATAGTCTTTCAGTGATGGTGCGCGATTGGGTGCGGTAAATGTAGAAAGACTTTTGAAAAAAAAAAGTTGGAGGGTAACCTTCCTTGCACAGTGTAATAATTGGGAACTTTTTCTCAGTCCGTATGAACTGACGTTGTTCGTAGTGTACTGAAAACCTTACCTAGGGCCCATGCTTTCACCACTCGGCTGGCTCAGTTACTCTGTGGGTGACAGCGTCTGCGCTCGAGGTAACCTGTAGGGTTTCAGCTTGATAGAACTCGCTAGAACTGATGGAGTCGAATTCACAAATGAAAGGAGATTGCTCAAGGTGAGTTTCCGTTCCAGGTTTTCTTTGTGTGACCTTACCTATATGTTTTTTTCTACTCTGTTTTTCTTGTTTTCTTTTTTCTTTCGTCGTGGTTGAATGAGCAGCCGCAGTGATGTTCGTCCCTTATCCTTGTGAAGGATTTTTTTCTCTCGTTCTCTTGTTAGTGCTCTCGTGCAATAGCTATTGCCCACACGCTATTTTTGCATTTTTTTTTCATTGAAAAAGGTCTTCGTTCATCGTAGAAGCAGTACCTAATACATCCTCCCAACTCTCATTTCGCCTTATCTCTATGAATATTGTTTCAATAGGCCATTTCTCCCTACCTCCCGTGTATACCTGCATGTCTGCTGCAGCAAAAACGAAAACTGAATAAGTTTCTGGCGCTTAGGCAAGATAAGATGTCTTATTTGAGAACAACCGCTGCAACCGAAATGGCCTGTGTTACTGCTATGGTTAGTCTAAAGCAATAGCAATGCGGCAAGATTTAAGATTGAACTGAACTTTTGTTTTTAGCTTACTGCATGCCTTCTTGTCTGCATTAATCGGCTTTTGGATGCATCTCCTCAACATTCCATTCATAGTTGGCTTTATAGTCAATACTTTAATCATGTTCTTGCTAATAATCATTCGATGTTCCGTCTCGCTCATCAATCTTCACGTACTTGCTCTGCAAATGAAGCCCTTCATTCCTCCTCTTGAGTTGTTTGTTTGTTTGTTTATCTATTCATTTATCGTGCATCACAGATGTCTGACCAACAAAGACATCAAAGAATGATTAATTACTAATTACACAAACCCTATACATGATCGACCTTGTGTAAACAGCCAGTGTAACTCGCGCACACATCGAAATGACAGGGAGCCGACTGCCGCTTAGATTGCTTCCTTTTTTCAATCAGACCTTTATATCCATTAATACAGTTGATTATTTGATTGGTGATTATTAGTCAGACTTTCTTCCTGCAATGTGTTTTTATTGATGATATTGTTCTCACAAGTTTCGCATGCTGGATATGGTAAACATCAGCCGTCAAAAAGTGGTTAACTAAAGGAAGGATGGAAGTAGGACGGGTTGTTCTTTTTTTTTTTTTCAAAATTTGGGTTTTTTGCTTAGATGGCAAGCACTCGGACATTCTTTTTATCGCTTAGTGCGATTGGTCTCGTGACTCGATTAGTTTTGCAGAACTTCTCGAAAATAGTAACTATGGTGATGTAAATGAGGCGCCGTATAAGATGTTTCTTAGCAGGTCTTCAGTAGCCTTTTCTGTAATGTTCCTGGCTTGTTTCGAGAAAAAATTTTTTTATTTAGATCCAATTGCGTAGAAATAACAATGCCCAATTTTAATCTTGTTTGAGATCTTAGAGCTTGGTGTATTTCCATTCAATCTAGTTCCTCATATTTCCTTTCGTACATGCCATGTGTTCAATTATTTAGATGTGACTAGAGTTATGAGCATAAACGTAAATCAAGTTCCAAGCTGCAAAAGGCACATTAACTCGTTTCCGGCATCTGCAACATTTCAAGCGTGCTCCCAATGGGAAATCGATGTATCCTTGTTGTATTTTCATCCCGCACGCCTCTTCTATGCTCATTTTCTCGCCATTCCTTCTAAATTCTGTTCGTGATGAGATTTCGCTTGGCCACAAAGAAGATATTGTGTAATAGGTCACGGAATTGATGGCTAACCCCCCACAACTTGATGAATCTATTCATTACTGGCTTCATCGCCGGGACCATAGTCTTTGACCGTTTGCTCTCGCCCTTTATCTTCGAAATCTAGCAGAACTTTCATCTTTCCGTGGTCGATTTTTGCCAGACTCGTATAGGAGGTTGACAGCACTGACTTGAACGTCGAATACTCCTTTAGGAGTAGTTCTCTTTCGATCTTAAAGGCGTTTTGATTAGCGCTAGAGATTTTCATCTTTCTTCTTTGATATTCATTTTCGTTTTTAATTCACTTGCTACCACAATAATTTGGAACATTTAATTTGATAATTTTGATTTTTCTATGCTTTGTCTTTGTTCCTTGCGGGTTTGTGATAGCATTGTCGGCATTCGTAGTTTTCTAGAACTAGAGTGCTTTGCTATCAATGCAGATCCTTTGATATGTCATTAGCTTTAAGGTCATGCCAGCTCAAACAGGAAATTGATTACTTTTTTATAGCCAAGATCAGTTTATGGGTGGCTTTGATATTGCAAGACTCACTTTCCTTCGACAGAGGAGCCGAGTACAAGTTGTGTGTTTCAAAGATCAATCGAGGACTTGAATACGGTAGCACTGTTGCAAGATAATGGCAGGAATCGCTATCGTTAGGGCGTCATGAGAGCAAGATCAACTTTGATGTCTAATTTGAGGATGTTACGATGCCTAATTAGTTTGAAGTGTGATCATTTTCTGCCTAGTCCTTTTCCCCTCTAGACCGATAACGACGGCAAAGTGTAGGGT
>UZAF01022213.1:0-10185 GCA_900617895.1 Haemonchus placei
GATTGTCAGTGCAACTAACTGAGGCTCGAAACACGGCAGGGCAACTAGCTAGGAATCAGTGCAGTGAGCAAAATTCACTGTTAGGAGAACGGCAATAGCACTGTACATAGATCCCTGGCCCATAAGCTTAGACATGCCAATTTTCATCCTTCAGTTGGTAGGAACAGGGTGCCCTAAGAAGGCTGCAAGACGAGATAAAATCATGATGTAGGCTTCTTCCCTGCCTATTTTGTTACACCTTTCTACAGCACTTCTGCTATTAGAAGTCGGCTTGATTTAACAACGAGCTTCCCTTATCGGAGTTTTTTAATCCGTCATCAGAAAAAGTTTCAGAGAATGCAAGTGTGGTAGAGAGGCGGTGTATTAAAAAAATCCTTATCATCAAATTGTTTTTTTTTNTTCCCTTATCGGAGTTTTTTAATCCGTCATCAGAAAAAGTTTCAGAGAATGCAAGTGTGGTAGAGTGGCGGTGTATTAAAAAAATCCTTATCATCTAATTTGGAATTTTTCAGCTGGACAGTCTTACGGTAGCTCAATTACGTGCAATAATTGAAGAACAGCTGGCTTGTACTGTAAAAAGTGGTACGAAGAAAGCCGAATTGGTGGCAATGTTGAAGAAATACTATGGTGTCTGAACATTGATATCATTCTTACCCTCATTTGGACCTCATTTTCTGCCTCACTTACTCACGTTGACGTTGTCAAGCTTTACACTTTTTTACGGACCCGTTAGCTTTGTTGTAAGAATACTTTTCGTTATAAATACCAGAAAATGAAGGAATAAATTCAGTTTGAAAGTTTTGGATAAAATTTTGGCTTTTATGGGCTTATTGACCCACCTAAAACTCTCTAAGCCCAGACCTCTTTATTTCTTCTCCTCGACTTATCAGTAGTTATCATTTATTATGAGTAATTATCACTAAGTATAAATTTGGTTTAGATCGATGGATATAAGCTGTCATAGTCGCTACGCCAATGATTTACGATCGAGTTCCCCTTTTTAGGTCTCCCCACGAAGCCGAATATGCTTTTCATCCATCGGGGTCTTTTCATGGTAGGTTGATTTGTTGAAGGAGAGAAGAGGTGGTCTTTTACCTCGCTTTGCCTACGAGAGTCGTGCTCCCTATGAGATGGGTGGCGATACGATTGTGAATGGAAGGCCTGTGCATGGCGCCATTTGGAAAGGTTATCAGCACTCTACTATTACTCTTCCAACTTTTCGTTTATGTCGCAGGAATTAGTTATACTTAAGTTTATTTTTTTTCAGTATTGCGTCCAAGTTGAGGATGGCGGATGGACTATAAACGCCACGTTGCATTTTCATGGCCGATGGAATGGTAACGTGAGTTTGTATTCTTTTGAAGATGTGATGTGATTTCCCAAAGATGTGAGGAATTTATGTCCTCTACCCTTTGTTCGTGGTATGTCCTTTTGTCCTTGGCAAGTACCTCTATCGTTTTAACGATAAGGGATTGCAGAACACATTTTGCATGTAATCCTCATGGTAATTGAAGCAGTTTAGCAAATTAATAATATGCAAATAAATAAAATAGATCTATCTCATGGACGTGTGGAACAATCAGCCGCTTGGACTTGGAAATTCCTTTGGTGCAGTGTTCAGTGCGGTTCAACATAATTGAATTACAATTGAAGTCGGATAGGCTTCAGGAGCCCATTGCGAATTCATTAAGGGTGTTCGATACAGTACAAGTCAGGGGTGTGGTGCGTTAGGAACGAAATGGTCGCGTCGCGGTGAGAGGGGCGTCGCGCGCGAAAGAATATAGCAGGATGCAGCAGTAGGTAAGAAATACAAGAACNAAAGTACTAATAGTGGAATCTTGCATAAAATAATGATCGCATATCAATTGAGCTGTATGAAGAACGCTAGAGTTGTAACAACGGCGAATGAGTGTCCGCGACAGCCGCGTGCGGCGAATCGATTACCCAAAATCATTCCTAACGCCCGTCTCCCACAAGTCAGCATTCACCTTCTTATAGTCAGTGTACGGTATCTCGAGTGTGGTATACTGACTGGGTGAGGATAACATTGGCGAGTCGAAACTCGATTAGCGAATTGATCTCGTTATTTTATAACATATCGAAAAGCTTGAAGTCTGTTAATCGACCCTTTTTTGGAATGCGCCCTGCATCCTCCTTCTATCCAGGCATTTTGAATGCGTATTTATCCTATGCGGTGACGTGCGATGGTCGGCCGCTTTTCATCTTCCTAGACAAAACGGGTACCAATTAGCCGATCCTGGAGAGATGGAGGCTTGGTTGACCTGGGAGAGCATGGATTTGGGATTTAATCCCAGGATCTTGTACATGGACATTGCGCCACTTGTCACTACACCACATACCACTGTATTAGACTACACTGTATTAGATAGATATATTACGTTATAACACATTTGTTATTATTTATTGTTGTTCACGCTACATTTAATTATTATATGAAATATTATTTTTGCTGCATTATAGCAACATTTCTATAAGCTCTAATCTACTCTCCTTCACATTGGGTTGTCGTTCCATCACATATGTATTTCAACTTGGATGGCTCGACTTAACTTATTTTGTTTATTGATTTAAAAAGTATGCGTTCCTATGTAAATCGTTGGTTGGAAGGAATCTATGCCCTTTCGTACACTGTTTCACACTTGAATAAGTGCGTGACAGAGTCCGTTTAGCGATAATCCATGATATGGCCGTTTAATCAGATAATTGCAGTGTAGGGGTGTCGTCATAGATACGGACTGGTTATGGACCCAACGGGAAAAGCTAACAGAATGCAAATAGATCATGAGTAAACATGAGACAGAGGCATGAATTATGGATCAAGGTGTCCCCGTCTCGGTTCCGAATTGAACGGGCCCCATAGGTTTTACCTTCCTGGTGACAACAAACGGTCCTAAGCCTTTTTGCCTCCCAGGCGACGATAGCGATAAGGCAGAAAAAGTCTTTTTTTGTTGCCACATTGTGTATTTTCTCACTGAACCACCTTCGATAATCTTTTTGCACTCTGATGTAAAAGCTCTCACGACACGGCTTTTTTACGCTGTCAATTCTGACACGCCCAGAGAACCTTCTCAGTTTTCTCTCTTCGTCGGTCTTTTCGAAAGCTCTGGCTTTTTCTCGGACTTCTTCGACAATAAATAGTTTGAACTGAATTTTTAATAAAATGGGTACCAAATGTCGAGGTACGGTTCAATTGAAGTTTCAAATGGTCCCAAATCAATCCTACAAACACCAGTTTCACGGGCTGCTTCCAAGAAGAGATGGAATGGAGTGGCCGCTTGACTATTCTTCGTCGAGCTTACCTCGAAATATGTAGAGGTATAGTTGCCTTCGAGATGTCTTTTACTGGTAGCTAACCGAGTATAGAGCCTCTACGGTGAGCAATTTGTTAATGTGGGCATAATAAAGGATCAGCCGTCCTTGGGAGAATGTGGATGCTATGTAGCTCGAATGTCGTCTAATGGTTGGAGGTCATGAGGCAGACCAAACGACCACGATTCAGGATTGATATCAAATGGATGTCCTTTCGATAGGAATTGATGAAGGCCATCCCTTTAATGCTATGTTTTCTAAAGTGAACATGAGAAATTTGAGTAGATGAAAACTTTGAAATTGTAATTCTCCCGAAGTTAATCAGTCCCATTTTTGGGATCCGGGATTGCTTTCTACCTCCTCTCAGAATCGTAGTAGTGTATGACTATGTATCTTGCCTATATACTGAATTGCTTGGTAAGCCAATGTTTAAGTCGATGCCTTTATTCTCTCAGATGAGTCTGCTACCAAATCGCCTCCGCCCCGGAGGTACTGAAGGCATAGTTGGCGTGAACGAGTCTTCATCTGGGGGTTCGATCTCCCTATCATACCTTTGTGCTAGCTGGCGGCATCACTTATTCTACCCATTTACGCCCTTCTAATCTGTGCTCAGTTAGTTGTAAGTTGCAAGTTTTTGAATAGTTATATGGCCAAAAATAGGTATTGACGTAGCACAGGAAGTCTTTTCATGGGCTCTTAGTCTGAAAAACCTCACCCTTTTGCAATAAATAGCAACTTTATTCAGGGCATGCACTTTCGTAATGGCTGACACAAAGGTTCCTTTCTGGGAAGTCACAGGTCCAAACATTTGACGTAAAGGCTGAAGTTGGTTTTGTTGACCGGAACTTGAAGTACAACTTTGACTACTCGACGAACAATGGAAATGGACAAATGTTTGGCTGGACTTTATTTAACAATATGTTGTACTCTTATTCACTAATTTTATTCTGAATATCGAATGTTTCCGCTTTTGCATCATTCGAGACATTCCTGTATATAGGACTGACTATAAACTTCAAATGTGTCGGATGTATTTTTAAGCTGAGAAGGATCAAAGGAAACTGGTATAACCTCAAAATTGAATCTTTTCTATGCTCCTTTGGTCTTGATTTTATTTTTTGGATAGTACTGAAGCCATTTAGGGACATGAAAGCATTGGCCGTGTCGAGGACAATTACGAGTTCAACATGACCGCGATTCTGAACGAAGTCAAATGCGTGGCGCACTCCAAAGAAGTCAGTGCTTACCCATTTGTCCATCGCTAACTTCTGACGGATAGTTCGTTCAAAAACTCAGGGACGGTCTTTAGATAACGTCCTGGGGGCCCTGATGACACTTCGCAAGACATTTTCAGAACACTTCAAACCCCTCCGAGCCCATCAAATTAGGATGTCTTAAGATTTTTGGCTATTTGCCCATTTGTTATTGCCACTTGGTTGCTCATTTAGTCAACGGGCGGCCCTCACGAACGATATAACGTTTGGTGAGATAACTAGTAGTTGTCTCACTAGGAGGGGTATCGTTCGTGACTATCGCCCGTTATACCCACTTTCTCTCCTCTTCGCTGGTGTTCCAGGGTGCCTCCTAGGTCTCAGCTGGCCAATGCCTCTGTTAAGGTCTACTCCATTGGGTCATACTTTACCATGCGAATGATCCCAGTTAGTAGTATTTGAAGGTCTATTCAGTACCTCCCAGATCTCGTTGGACTAGGTGGCCGACGAAGCGTCAGCATACGCCCGCGTCCCTCTCATAGTGACTTCGCTTTTTGTTTACACAGCAAAAGTACCTATTGTGTGTCCACATTGCGCAGGCAAACGTAACATCAGCTGGGTTCCGTAGCGCAGTGTGCGTACGACCGCAGGCAATAAAGCTCCACTTAGGCTACCTCTGACATTTCTACGTCCGCTTTTGATGTCTCAACTGATTATTAATCAGATTACGTTCGATTACTGTAGCAGTACATTAGCAGCATTAGTAGTATCCAGTAGTCCCCAATAGTTGGCAGTTTCGACGCTTTCTGAGAGTGAAGGCAGAATTCTTTTTCATCTTTCTCTGCGGACCAGCTCAAAAGTAAACGAAAAAGATCCAAGAGAATTCATTACTCACTTCTGACTGTCTTGTTATCTGTCACACTAAATTTTTAGTGGTTTTCAGGTTTTATTCAATGTTCAGAACGATTTTTCTAACGATTTTTCCTTTCTATCGATGTAACTATTTTTTCCAACAAAATTTCTATCTTTTTCATTCATATTTTCCTATCACACTCAATTTTCAGATCCGACCAGTTATCCAATCCAATCAAAAAAAATTCAAAAATCAATATCTCCCTTTACATATGCCCAATTGAATGTTTCGTCATTTTTTCCAGTTATTCATACTTTCAAGATAAGAAATTCTCTTTCATCGGAGGTCTTTATTATGGAAAGAGGGCAGAGCACAGGCTTTGCATTCCGACGACCGGTCATCAAGTCCTCGCCATATAATTATAGAACATTCCAATTTGTGCACACCATTGATAAATGGTATTGAAACCTTTTTTCGATAGCTATCAGGGAAGCCAGAATTATTTTCGGATACATTTGGAAATTCTGCACTATCGGTACTAACAACTTCTGAAATTCCAATCTGGATCCTGCTTTCGTTCTTTTACCGTCTTTGATAGGTCTTTGATAGGAAAAAAGTTGCTGTCGTAACAGCCTAATTAAGAAAAGCCGTCCAATTTCCGACTTCCGACTGCATCTTTCCGGTAACGGGTTTAATGAATAGACCTAACCCTTCTTACGAATCGACAGGTTTCCGATTTCTGAAATTCAACATTCCCCCATCTTGTTTTTCGCTGTAGGCAAAGCGGAATTCTGCTTGTCGTGCTAGGGAAATATATAGCTTTTTCATCGCTCAACGATTCGCCCGATTAAATCCTTTCACTCGCTTGTGGAATCGTGTTTAGTTTTTATCCGAAAGAAATTGTTGAGAATCAATGGGGCATGTTTGATGGAGTGCATTTTGACAGCTGCCTTACAGCATATTTTCACTTCAGTTTCTTGTATTACTTTCCATATTCAGTAAATTTATATTTCACTCAAATAGCTCGTAAATTTACCTTCTGGGCCGTCATTCAGCTGTTATAATGAAAATGGATAGGACCAGAGTAGCTGGTCAGAGGATTCTATGACTTCTGGGAGAGCTAACTCGATTGATGAAGCGCTCTAGCTCGGGAAATCGCCCACACATTTCATACTCGGGTTGAATTAGTGAAATTATCGCAATTTTCAACGCCTTTCGAGTCCGGAGTGTTAAGTTGATGAAGTCTTTGGCTACTCTCAGCCGGCCGGCCGGCGGACTAGGAAAGCAGCCTTTTGGTCTTGATCATTTCTGTTCTGGTTCAAGCCAATGTACGTGTAGGTGTTCTTATCCTCTTCGACAGATCCCATTCCTACGCGGCCTGATTAATAATTACCTAACCTGTAGGGATGGAACGTTTGGTTTGTTTGGGTGGGTATCAAGCAGAAGTCCGATCTTGGGCCATGAGTGTGGAAGTGCGCCAATTGGCACTACACCATTTCCGTCTTTTCACAACGTTTATATTACAATAAATGCAAGCAATATGATATACAATAATTATATACCACTCTACCCTCGGGACTCCCTCGGGACGTCAAGCGGCAGGACGGGTACCTGCCCGACGATGGTCAGACGAACTTAGGCTTTTCGAGCAAATAGTTTATTTGCAGTACGACAGGTGATACAGGTGATTATACAGAATACGCTCTCAAACTCCTCCGCAAATCTCAGTGGAGGTAGAATACGTGGCGTATTTCCTCGCGATCCAATGGCGCCGTCGCTTTTACAAAGTCTCACTGGGAAAACGATTGACGTTCTGGTTTCTTTCCTACCGCAGGCTGGTCAATTTAGCGATTTATGAAAATTCATGTCATTCCTGTTGACTCATCGAGCCATCGTCATTTTAGCAATTCCATCGATTCGTCTGATAACGCTCCTCTTCGATAGGCTGTTGGCCCTTAGGCTTCCGTCCCAGTGCGCCTTATTGTACTTCTTCACCAGTTCTTCCCGATGGTCTTCATCATTTTTCGGTCGTTCCTTCACAATCATGGATGGGATTTTGACAGTTCCTCCTTTCCCCGCTAAAATCTTCACCTACTGGCATAACTTTATCTTCTTGGATTTTTGAGCTTAAATAAATAAATATAAGACGGCGGATTAGACAGGTTTAAAAGTAAACGGATGAGTAACCGTGGCTCTCGTGGCTTTTGTCAAAACTTCGAGCAAATTGGAACTGTCTTGGTTTCCTGGTGCGATTTTGAAGTAAACTGGAACCCCCATGTAGTACTTGTTATCAAATCCTTACCCTTCTGAGGTCAAGATTGAAGTAGTTCTTTTCTTGGCGACGAACCAAACACCTTGCTTCATCACGTGTCAACTGTAAACAAATGCCTGGTTTGAAATGTGGATCCACCTCTCACTGTCAATTCGACGCATTCGTTTGTTTAGGCTTTTGTCGTCTTCTGAGCAGCTTTACGGAACTGGATTGATCAGTTCGAATTGATTTTGACGTCTGTTGTCTGGGAATTTTATTGATTTCCCATTTCTTCTCTGACATTTACGTAACTTAATTCTATAATAAGCCGTTCCCCAGTTCCTTCATTCCTGNTAAACAAATGCCTGGTTTGAAATGTGGATCCACCTCTCACTGTCAAATCGGCGCATTCGTTTGTTTAGGCTTTTGTCGTCTTCTGAACAGCCTTACGGAACTGGATTGATCAGTTCGAATTGATTTTGACGTTTGATATGTGAGAATATTATTGATTTCTCATTTCTCATCTGACATTTACTAGCTTAATTCTATAATAAGCCGTTCCCCAGTTCCTTCATTCCTGGGAACTCTTCCAATTGCGCTCGCTATCCTATTTAATGGGTTATTTACTTCGGCGTTTATGTTGTAAGGGTCATTTACCTCTCAAATATCGATAAGCTCTCGTGAATCTAAGTCAAAATCAAATTAGCATTCAAATAAGCCCAAAGTTCTGGGCAGAATTGGGTGCGTGGCTCATTTACCTAGTCACAAAATCTCTCCTCTACTGTCTTCCCATTCTTTATGATAGCCTGTTGGTAGTTTTTCTCTTCATTACTTCCCAGCTCAGGCTGCATTTTCCATAGAAATTATTACAGCTCTACAAAACACGCCCACTGCGGAAACTCCGCCCACTACGTTGAGCTTGGGGCATAGTAATTATTGTTGCCTCCATAATTTGAGCTATTTATTTATTTTTGAACTAATACAAACCATCACAGTTTGCTGATGTGCTGAATCAGGTCTGCCTTCCAACCCGCCAATCCCCTGTCAGGTAGTCCCGCCCGTAACACCTTCGAAGAAATCGTTCATCAGGGAATTGACTTCGTTTGTTTACTGTTAAATCAAAAGGGATTGACTGATTCAGCCCTCCCTCTCTTCAAGGCCACACCAAAAATTTTCAGTGATTCTCATACTCTCGGATATTCCAAGACATTTCATTTCTATAACACCCAAGCCCACATGAGGACGCTGATAGTTCTATTCTTCTGCCTTATCGCCGTAGCCGTCGCGGCAATTTCGTAGGAGTTGTGGGAATTTCACGGAATGCCTCTTTCGCAGCGGCTCACGCTACTAGCATGCAAAGAACGATGAACTTCTTCTTTCACGTGGTCGTCGAAGCAGAACCGTCGTCCAAGCAAAAGTTTCTGTGATTTCACGGAACGGGTGCTAAAGAACACTAGAAACGCCGAAAGAACAGGTGGAACTGCCGTTGAAGTTACGGCAGCTGTGTTCGTTGGGAAAAGGTATTGTTGGCAAAGTTTCCGCTCAGTTGGAACACAATAGGTGCTAACTGGTACTGCAAAGCGCTGAGGAGTCATTTGTGGGAATATCAGAACCGGCTGCGATTAATGATGAGCAAGGGCGTAAGCATTCCACCCGCCACTTCTTGAGATGCTGGGCGGCTAACTGGCACGAGATGGGCATTGGGGAATGTTACCCAAGTACGTTGACCATATTGGGGCGTAGGTAGAAGGGTCTTGGATATTTGAACTGACATAAGAACTTTTAAAAAAAATTGAGGTTCAATCTCTTTGTCGTTGAACAATGTCGTTTTTTGGGATGCGCCTCGCATTCGACTCCCATTCAGAATCGTGGTGGCGTATTGAATGCGTACGTGTCCTTTACGATGACATGTGGTGGCCAGTCGATATGCAAGTCTGTGCTTTTATCCTCCCACAAAGTCCGGTACCAATTATACGACCCTAGAGGGATGGAAGGCTTGCTTGCCTTGGACAAGTATCGATCCGGGATTCGATCTCCGGACAATTTCTGTGTGGTACTGCGCCATTTGCCACTACGCCACCCGTGCCATGACGTAACCATTGAGGATAAGGAAGAAAACACATTGTCCAACGGCATATCCGTAAATATCGGGGGCCTTATTTATGAGATTGCCATCGTTTTACTCAGTCGGCCCATTGCGTCATACACCCGGAGCCATTTGACGGAAGGCACTGAAGTGTTTCCATAGAAACTTTCCTCTGTCTGTCGGGGGTTATGTGGCCTGCATATGGCCGTAAAACATGACGTCATTGTAAAAATTTATCGATTTTTATTTTCTGATGGTTGTGTTTGTTGTTACTTCATAACAGTGTTATGGAACCGTCCTTATCAGTGCAGTATCATATCTTTTGCCGGTTTTGTTTTTGTTTTTCTTGGATGTCCTTTATGTTGTTGTAAACTAGCTTTCTTTACACTATAATCCATATTTTTGCTCCCTTTCTTTTAGAATAACTCTTTACAACGTAATATTCTACATTATA
>UZAF01022216.1:0-10175 GCA_900617895.1 Haemonchus placei
TGTGAGCTGGAAATGCTTACGAAAAAATTGACTTGCTCCTGGGACCGTGTGGCCGCAGCTGTTGCCCGCGAAAAGCGCGCTAGGTCCCACACGCCAGACACGCTAAAAAGGCGCGGTCGCCAATGGGTTAAGGTGAATTCAGAAAGGTCTGACCGAAGTGGACTAGGCAAGCCGGTTCGGAACTCAAACTCATTCGAACACTTGTGGGAAGAACTGTTAGGCTGTGGTTTTACACTTTTCTCTTCATTTCCTTAGTCGCTTTATAGCTTATAGGCGCTCAACCTACTTCTCATTTCCTTCAAATCTTAAATGTCTACTTGATTTTGTTATTTTTTTGTAGAACCGATTTGTTATTGGTCATGCAACAACTTGTTTCTAAAATGCAATGATTTTCCAGTCGGTTATAGAGAGGGATACAGTAGCTACCTATACTTTGGAAAATTGTTAATCTCATAGCTGAAGTGGACGACTTCCAAATGTTTATTCTAACTTCTGTATGTGAATGCTCGTCACAGTCTGTCACAAACGCTAAGCTTCTCTCGAACGGAAGGAAGTTCATCGACGTCTTCCCGTCCACTTTCATTCATTTCCTTCTAACATCATGATCGTAATTATCACACGACTTGTTGTCTGGTGTGCATTTCCTCGTAGTCGTCACCTAGTCGACCAGCACGTCATATACCCTACCTCAGGGCTTCGACTTTTTGTTCCGGTTGTGTAGGCTTTCACTCGCAGAGCAATCATTGAGCTTCTTCTCATATATTATAGTAAGATTTCAGGTATGGAGACTAGCATCGTTGTAATAACACTGTACGAATGATAAGCCAAGCATATTACTTCGAGGCTTCACTTTCTTAATCCACTTCACATACGTATATCAAAAGTGAGGCCCTGTTGCTGTCTTATCTATTCCTGTTAAAAAGCACACAGCTCCTGAACGATTAATTGCCATGGGTATCCGCCTCAGTTCGCAAAGCCAAGCCGATCTTGTCTTCAATGCTCCTATGCTCTTTGAATAGGTTCGTAAAAGACGTTTCTTTNTTTCCGCCTAATCAAAGATTCCGATGCTCATGTTACTTGTCGCCACTTCCCTTGAAACTCGATGTCTTGTCCTTCTGATTCCTTCAAAATCACGTCTTCCCGTCAGTTGTCTAAACTTGAAATCTCTATGCTGAAGGTTCAAGTCTTTGCAGTCTTTGAGCTTCGATCAATCCCGTCCAGGGGTGCGCCGCCGCATTCGACTTTCATTCAAAATCGTAGTGGCGTGTTGAATGTGTAAGTGACCAGGCTTGAGGTGGACAGCCGATGTACAGTCACTGCTTTTATCTTCCCAGGCGATTCTGGTACCAACCATACAACCCCGTGGGGATGGAAGGCTTGGTAGGCCTAGACAGATATCGGCCCGGGATTCGAACTGTGACCATGTGTGTTTAATAAAGTGCCACTTGCCACTACACTGCTTTAGCCTTACATGAAAGCTTTCAGATCGATATGCTCAATCGACATCGTTGTGCCCTTTTGTAATTCGGATTGAATAAATAGCCAAAGAGAAGGGATGTCCACACTGGGGCAATGAAAACTAGTGCAGCCCAAAGTTACGGTTCATCATTAGAGGAAATCTGACAAGCATGTTGGCTTCTGTTTACCACTGCTTAGATTAACAATTACATAATTGATTCACTGCAGTTATGAACGTTGTCTGATCATCTCGTTAGCACATACTAGTCGGCTTGTAATAAGCGTCAGAATAAGCCTCCGCAGATGGCACATAACCACACCCACACTTCCATTACTTGATCCCTCATCGGTCTGCCTACTTGTCTGAACCTACCTTCTCCAAACCCTTTCAAGAAACTTGCGAAATTCGTTTTTGTTTGATCTCAGTTTGCTATATGATAAGATTGGCCTGGGCTGAATAGGCTGAACGTGTTGGATGAGGCCTATCTTATCTTGCAGTAATCGAATGCCATAATAAATACCTTTTAACAGTTTAGGGATTTTTAGTTCAGTAAAAGTAGTGCTGAAAGGAATCTATTGAGGTCCGCTCCTGGCAGCTAGACCCTCCATAACCTATTGCATGTTGCGTTCTAGATCACCTTCTACTGCGTTTTCATACCTACCGCTACTGTTAGATTGTTTGAAAAGTGACTGGGGTTTTGGAGCGTTTCACAAAAATATTTTTCCCTTACATTAAACAAACCTTAATCAAGGATATACACCCAACATAGCTTCTTTCTCGTAAAACTTCAGATTTTTTTTGCCGGCGACTGGACCCCATAAGATTTGATATCATCGTCTTTGACTAAAGTTTTCTAATTTAAGGGTTCCTGCAACGGCAAATAAATGTAAATAAGAGGAAGGCGGATGTCACAAGATCAGGGCTATATAGTGGACGGAACATTAGCTCTCAATAAAGCTTCGAGAATTTTTCCTCAGAAAGCTCCGGGTCACCAAACATCTAAACGGTCTAGCCTCGTCGTTCTTCCAATTGCTTCATCAAATTCTAATAAGTAGTTATTTGAGAAACTGTCCTGATTCCTTCGAAGCACTTCAAGTTATCTCACACCCATTGCCGTCCCATCATACTGGCACATAACGTGAAATTCTTTTGATGAAGGTCAGTTTCGGACCTCTTCTGAGGAAGTTTGTTCGGCATTGACCATGTTCGCTTAAGGTAACATTATCGTAAACACTCCTAACTTCATCAAAAGCCGCTATTCGGTCCATAAATGGGTGGTTTTCATTGGGTTGGGAGCGCAGGCACAAACTCTCCCTCAACTCATGTGACACCTGTACACCTGGCTTTTTCATTAGTCCAAGTTCTTAAATATTCTCCTTAACTACTCCCATGAATGCGCTGGTCTTCTCAGTGAATTCTTGCAGTGGTAATGAGTGCTGGCTTCGGTTAATACCATAACAAAATCGTCAACCATTCCTGCTAGTCAGCCCACTTTAGAGTGAAAATTGTTGAGAAAAAGTTGTAAATCGATTTTTGCATGTGGGGTAAGACATTGTCAGCTTATGTTTTACATGTATCATGGTAAACAGCAGCAACACGTTCCGAGAATGTTCTATATGACGCACCATATTCAAACCGATCCTGAATTTACCAGTGAAAATGAACTTTGTTCAATTTGTTCTCCTAAGAAAGTACAAACAAATACCCTTAACATAAGAGGATTAAAATTTTGGCGGTAATCATTCCCGTCTGAGGGATGCGTCCCCGCACTAGACTCCCATTCAGAAGTAGTGGCGTAATGAGTGCGTATGTGGCCTATACCATGACTTGCGATGGCCAGCCGATGTACAGGTCAGTGCTTTTATCCTCCCGGACGAGTCTTGTACCAATTCATCGACCTCGAAGAAGGCTCGGTTGGCTTAGGTGGAAATCGATCCGGGAGTCCAACCCGTGACCATGTGTGTGTGAAGTGTGCTACTTGTCACTACGCCACCTCCGCCCATACCTGTAATATACATCAAATAATAAGCATTGAAACCTCCGAGCATCTTCTGAAAGAGGTGATTCGAAAAATCGTTTCCTAAAATTATAATTTTTTTCTACCCAATAGATCATTTGCTCACTCTATTATGAAAGTATACGTACCAACATTCTCCATTGATCCATTCATTCTAATAGTTAATATTGGTTTAAATACTAACATTAATAGTGTTACCATCATAATTGCTCTTATTCCCTGTCATTAATAGGAGCGGAAGTGATGTACTGGCAAGCGACGTGCTGTAGAACACAGACGATCCATGGTTGGAATCCTGGACCGATATCTGCTCGGAAAAACTAAGCTTCCCATCCAATCGTGGTCCTCTACTTTTCAGAAGACTCGTCTATAAAAGCAGTGATGAACATCGGCTGGTCATGCAAGTCATTATGTAGGCTCCATACGCATTCGATATGCCACGAAGATTCTGAGTGGGGTCGAATGCTGGTTCATCCCCCAATACAAGATTAATCAGTGTAAGAGAACTTTAATCTTCAAAGATCCACTTAACCACTCTTTGCTGCCCTGCTTCCCACTCTCAGGCTAACCGACTACGTCCGAGTAGCCGTTGTCGTTAGATGTCTACCCGATTGAAACTTGGATGGGGCGGGCCCATGTCTTATGAGGCAGTTCTAAAATCTGAGCGCCCGTCCATTTCATTAACGTTATCATTTATGGAGAGGCAGCTTTCAGAGATCGTATAAATGCTGCTCTTATCTGTAACACGCCTCCCTTAGGTTCATACTGCCAGTAGTTATTTTTCAGAGGCTCGAGTTACTAGCAATCTAAATTAGCTCAAATTTAATTGTCAGTCGCGATACACACATATCCTTTGCCATAAAGCTTCTCTTCATTTTATAAGCTCCAGGGAACACTTATGGATTTCATTTCGATTGCTTTAGTGTTATACTAACTTCTGTGTAATGTTGCGCTAAACTTGTCAGCAGGTAGAATTACCGGAACCAAACATCATATCCAGTTCGGTAATGAGAAATCGCCGTGCCGAGTGGTCATTACTACCCTACCATTAGTGGTCATTATTACCCTTCTTGGTGTAGAGCGACTGATGTCGAGTCCAAGAGAATCGTCAGGAGAGATTTCGAGAAAATTCTATAGTCAAACAAACAAATATTCCTAAATGGTTCTGTCAAAAAAAAAAAAACGATTTCCCAAATCTTAAATCGATGAACAACTCCAACAAGCACAGCTTACTAAATATGCTGATGATATAAGATAAGTAGCCACCATTTTCCTTCTTCAGTCCTCAACTTCTAGAATAAAGACTTTGAAATGAGAGTTAGTGATTAAAAGATTCCCAACAACCTATTTCATCTGATGAAAAGCAAGCTTCCCCAAATATCAATTATACGCTAACTAGAGTTCAAACTTTTCTATTTTGGCTTTGATAACTGAACGACTCAGTCAATAAGGGGTTTGAGATCAAGAGATAGGTTATTTGATGGGCTTGCGGATTGCTGTGAAAAAAAAATTATGAGAAACTAGCGGGAAACACTCCAAGAAATCAGATAGTTTGCTATTCACCTGTTCAGAAATGGAACAGACAAATCACTGCCACTCTTGAATGGCAAAGCTTGGTGGCTACATTATGCATATGCAACAAATCCGGTTCTGCCATATCATCTCCTAGCTATGATCTTCACTGTTCTTTCCAGCCCATTCCTGCTGTGAACTCTAATTTTTAGTTTTTCGGAGATTCATTTGTTTTGCTCTTCACTGGACCGATTTAGGGTTCTATTAGACTATGGTCTCCCTAGTTTTGGAAGCTCGTTCAATGTGCGGCACGAGAAGTGTCGCCTAGACAGAGGTTTATCACGGTCCGGGAAAGAACTGTCTAATGTACCGAATATCTCGAGATAATTTCAAAGCTCCCTGTGTTTTTCTCCGCACACATATTTCATTAGCAGAGAAAGTTTTCAGTATCAACTCAAATCAGAGCTCACTCCTCCCTCCTACTGAATTCTCTGATCCTTCTAAGTTATAGGCTTTGAATATAGGAAAGCCTGACCCGTAGCGAAGTCAGAAAACTTGTACTATTGTAATATAACCGCTTGTCATTCTATTCTCTCTGTCTTTTGATTCGTTTAGTGATCGTTCGAGAAAATTCGCAATTCGTACAATACAATTAAACCGTACAAAGCTTCCTTTACGTAAATCTTGCAGATCCTTCGCCATACAAGATGCATTTCCACTAACTATGCGAATACTGTCCGCATTCTTTGCAGTTCTTTTTACCTTTATCAATCCTTGCATGCTCTACAAAGGTGAGTCTTACCGAATAGACTTTCTGCAACAGGATCTAACCGTTATTTCTCGCATTTTTTCAGTTGTCTCTGAATTGGAATCGTCATTCTCCCATCATATGTCGGAGAAGGTGCGCATTCGCCTTCTGGAATCCATTTGCGCCTATTTCATCAACAACAATCTCACCAGTCGCTTGCGCCTTGCCGTCTACGTGTCAGGTGAGTTTGCGGAAAGTGCCAGCAGCCTTTCTCCTTCTGAAATCTTCTCAAATCCCATCCTTCCCAAAGCGATAATCAGTTTCTGCTGTGGATTGTATGAAAGACTGTTGGGTGTTGACTTCGCACAATTAGAACTGAAAGTGATCACGACGGGCCCTATATACGAGCGGGATTCGTTGGACAGCGACCTATGGGCAAACCTTGAGCATTTCTTGCATTCATTGGAGCCAGGTGCTGATATGAATCAGAAAAACTCATATCGGATGTAGCCCGATTAACAGGCTAATCCATCAGCCATTCCCACGCGCCTATTAGCTTCTGGATTAGGTGCCGACGTAATACTGACGCAAGCAATATACGCATATAATTAAGACTTGCAAGTATCACTTAGGTGGTCCTTTAGAATAACTTCTCAATCTCACAAATGGTGCACCGGTAAACTTTCGACAGGCAAGAAAATTTCAAGGAACGTTGTTCATACATTCTGGCGGAGAGGGTCAGTAAGCGTCTGTGACTAAGCATATGGGCAGAAATCTTTGGAAGAAGAACTATCAAGCCGAAACAACAAAACAAATCAGGACGTTTCTTGTCGCCCTTTGCAGTGTGTCACAGTATTTGGTCGGGAAAAGACAGCGAACCTATGTCAGTCTAAATTCAGTAATTTTCTGAGCAAGTTTTGCTATACGCAGCCAGTAAATGAAAAAAAAAGCATTTTTTTTTCTGCGGGCTACGACGGGTGCCATACTGCCATCAAACTACGGATCATTACTCCTCAAGATCAACCAAGCTTTGGACGAAGGATGAACGATGGCGGATGGAATCACTGTCATATACTCTACTGGCACCCACAATTCATTGCCTATGTAGGCCTAATACAAATTCATACAGCACCGGAATCTGAATGGAAGTCAAATGCACAGTATCTTCCAAAACAAGCTTTTTCGGCATCAAGAATCGTAGTCCTTCAACCTTAAAAGACAGTTTCCTTGCCATGCACTATGGGAAAGGTGGTAGCGTTTTTCTGTACAACGGCGTTCCTGTTAATGCCGTACAGATTGGGAAGCCTTTCCGAGTCAGGAAGCCTTCATAAAGACTAGGATTAAGCCTCTCACAAATGCGACGAGTCCTCGACTTATATGTAGAAGCTGGATAGTTTTGGAAGGGCTACACCTTCAAATCCAGCTGATATGCATCATGCCTAGAATGGAATACGGTTGAGGGGATGACAGTCCAATGGAAAATTTTCTACAAACAGCTTGGGAGATGCTTTGGATCAAATCTTGAGGAATTTCACCCAGTGCTGCCTCCTTTTCTGTTCATTCGAAGATTTGCGCCGCAAATCTGCGCTCGGTGTGAAAAAAAATTGAGGCTTTCTAAAGAACGTATAATTCGATGCCTAAGAGCTCAGACCCAGAGATCATGAGGTCAGAGTGATTCGTTTGAAATTTCTGCCCTCGTTTCAATCAACCTTTGAGAAACGAGTTTAAAGCAATCCCCTTTCCAGTGCTGCTATTCTCAATACTACATATAATCATGACCGGCTTGGCCCTGTATGGCCACTACAACTGCCGACCTTCATATATTCGACCATTCATTGTTGACGGATTTATTAGCTTTGTGAGTTCGTCCTTTTCGTTTTTTTAAGATTTCACTGGATATCTTGACTATATTGGAAATTTTGTGATAAAATAGAAACGCTTTGATGCTGAGATTTTTGGCTATTTTGGCCGCTAAAGTTTACAGAGCGAATATCTTTGAGTCTATGAGCTAGTGTCTTTTGGTAAGTAGCGGAGGATCGATATTGATTGATGTTTATCGATCAACGATAAACAACATGTTCCCATCATCTATCATTCTTGTGAGAAATCGGTTGTGTCAAGACGTGAATTTCCTACAAATGTTTCAGCTATTTGTCGGTTGCCATGTTCAGAAGAACCACTGACATTGACATTAACTGGCATTGTTCTCATGTAATCCTAGTGGTTTCAGTGTAGAAGATTTTGCATCAAACGGGAATGGGATCCACACGAAGACATGCTGATAATCGTGCTCATCTGCAACTCAACCAAAACTCCCCCGTCACCCCCTCACATCTTAAAAACGCCCTCTTTGACATTTCATAAAATCCGCATCATTAAGAACTGGGAAATACAAAAGATCCAATGAACCATATAGAATCCCTATAGCTAGTTGTCCTTTGATAACTTCGTCTTCGGACCTTTCGAGAAGTTTATAGCGGCTGAACTCCTGTGATATGCGGGACAACGCCCATCTTGACCCCGACATTCTAATATTATTTTTGAATGCAGAACCAATTCTAAAATCTACAGGGCTTGAAGATATTGGAAAAGGAAAGGAATACCTGCCGTTACCTTCAGGGTATGAGTTGTATGTAGAAGAGGGGAAGAGATTCGAACATTGTAAGAAGCCTCAGTCCTCGTGCTCCCCTTCATTTCACTACTATCCTATGGTGCATCATACAATAGGAGCATGGTTCTTGATATATCAAGAGTTGAAAGAACAATGAACGAGGAGAATTTGGAGTTGGAGCAAGATTGGGAGGGGGGTTAACAAAAGCAGTGGGCAAGAGCACAGCTCCTAAAAAGCATATGTTGAGTACATTCCTCAAACTTATTGTACATTTCTTATCGCATTGTGATAACATCCCGGCCAAATAACAATAAGACGATAACCAGTAGTTACCAACTCAGAGAGTAAAACTAGATAGTTATTGACTGTTCTGTTGACGAAAATTATTAAAGATTGTTTAGTTTATACTCCTACTTTATATGGGTTTTTCTATGATGATGTACATTCATTTGAACTCGAACGGATCTGCCGAGGAGAAAGAACTCATGAGAACACAGCTGAGGTAAGATAGGTAATTCCACTATTGCATTCATCTAGAATTGTTAAAATGAAATAGGGCTGCTTTGGCCTCACTGTCAATGAAAAAACATATCGAAATCTGGTGACGTCTCATCACAGCAACGATCAAAGCTGGTTCGATACTGATGACTGAAAAAACAGCGCCCGTAGCACAGGGTCTGTCCTAAAGACAGCGGGTTTCTAGAATGGAGGAGGCTGGCCAACGAGCGAGACGAAGATAGGCCCTAGAGGGTGGACAAATAGCTGAAAATGCCGTATTACCCGCTGTATGGTTACTGTAACTGAAGGAACTGATTTTCCCGCATTACTTGTAAGTGTGAGAGAGTTTAGCATGGCAGATGTACTGGAATTGGAGCGAGTTATTTCTCTCTTGATGACTGTGCAGACTACTTCTTGTAAAATGGTAACTACGCTGACAATTTATCGAATTGACCTTCTGAAGAAGCACTCAACTCAGTTTTTGTAAGGCTATAAGGTTGTAGTAATGTCTCCTTGTTGGTCAACAAGAATTGTTCGTGAGGAATTTCGTTAGCCTCGAATGATCGATTACTCAATACCATCCCACTCGAGTTCATTCATGAATTGCTAAAAGCTCCCAAAGTAAAATCCGTAAAGCGTTGCAAGTGAAATGGAAAGTGACGCTGTCTTCCGTTGATCGGACTTGGTTTCCCGCTTATAATGCATTTGGATAGTGCCAGACATTCAAGAATGTGGGCCGATGAATTGTACTGACATACTGCCTGACCTATAACTGTCGTGTTTTTAATTTACCTAATGTTCCTGGATTAACCATTTTCTCCTTGCGAAATTGAGAACTCATCTCAGAATCCCTACGATCTCATACTACCATGTCGCGGATTTCACTACTCGAACCTAACCCTGTTTGAACTCCATGGCCGCTTCCTGTATAGGGTAATCGCCTAGCTTATGCTTCGATACTTGTTATGGAATCAGTGGGAATGTAATAGAAATGTCTGGGAACTGACATGGTCATATAGAAAAAATGATTATAATCCAGAAGAAGATAATATACGTTCA
Source organism: Haemonchus placei (assembly GCA_900617895.1). Classification (NCBI taxonomy): domain Eukaryota; kingdom Metazoa; phylum Nematoda; class Chromadorea; order Rhabditida; family Trichostrongylidae; genus Haemonchus; species Haemonchus placei. The sequence goes on from UZAF01022216.1 coordinate 9,905, forward strand.
AGTAGATCAATTCTACAAGATCCGTCTTTTTCGAATGTTCTTCAACATCAGCTTTGTTCTTTTATCGATTTACTGAACAATATTGATAGAACCATTATCTTTCAGGAACGTTTACGTCGCGGCAGCTTTCTTGTTAGCATATATGGCCTGGTTAGTGGTGTCTATTGCTGCTTACATTGATACAAAGAAACTTCGTGCTGAATTCATGTACTGGATTGTTGAAGAGAAAATCAGCATGCGTTCCAAAGCAAACGCCTCTTCGGAAAGGTCA
>UZAF01022220.1:0-10165 GCA_900617895.1 Haemonchus placei
GAGGTCGAAAGTTTTTTAATGTAATCGTACCAAGGAGCGTTGGACACATTTTGAAAGGACCGCAGATGTCAGTGATTTCATCGATGATTTCACGGACAGCGTTTCGCATGGTTTCCTTTTGTTCCCCAGACTTTAAAAGCAAATGCGGCACGAATGCATTCATTTCTTCAGTAGACATCGGCTCGTCAAAGGCTTTCATGAGGACAAGAACTTGCTTTGCAAACTCCAGCACCTCAAACACGATTTTTCATGCATTTGTTAAAGACGAATACAATCAAGTATCGGAATAGCGTGTCTTTAACGTGAACTAACCTTGATTAGAACAGAGGGATTTGTTTCATAAAATCGCAGTGTACACCACTTCAGCAAAAGATCGCTGTTTTTCACCAGCGATTCAGGATTAGTTTCGGCACTCTGCAATCGAACGACTAAACGTGAAAGATGATACATTTTATCCCAATTGAGAAGCATGCCCATTAAAATACGAAACCTGAGAATAATTGAATATTAGAAATTTTTGAATGCAAACCTTCATCAGTAACTCGATTGCTTTCAGGTGTTGCTTAAAATCCTTATGGTACAGCATAGCCATAAGAGATGCCTTTGCATGACGGCCCAATTGTTCTTGCAGCTGCGCCATGTGCTCTTCTGTCGGAAGAGTAAAATTCCACTTGAGAGTCTAGAACTTCTTCTACTCAGTGAAATGAATGAATCATAAAATTTAACCAACAAATTAAATTCTGTATTACAGCATCATACCTTGAGAGTACGTTCATCTTTGATGCGCTGTTGCTTTTCGTCGTTTGTTGTTAGAAGTTCATCTGGTGGTTTCTGCACAGGCTCTTCCTCTTCTTCCACCTGCAAAGCATGCAGCTTGAATTTGGTTTTTGATTTTTTTTTATTCTTTTTGATGGACCACAAGATACCTTTTTCGGGATCTCCTTTTTCTTTTCAGGAACCTTCTTCACCGCGGGTGCACCTGCAGGTGGTTTCAAAGACTGAAATCAGTGAACCTAATAAAGCCAAGAGGACTGGAACTTAACATAATTTTTTCCACTAGCCCTCCAAAAATGAGTTACACTAGCACAACGAAACTATAGAACAATCAGCAATGAGCTGAATGACGAGAGCGAGACGTGATCTTTAACTATAGTTCACTTTGAATAAAGCTACATCCCGACCTCATCATCGCCAGTTGGCTCCTCCTCCTCTGCTGCAGCTGGACGACGTTCCGTAGACGAATCACGCGTTGTCGGTGCAGCCTTCTTTACAGGGGGCTCCACCTTTTTTGATGGAGGAGGAGCAGCCTACACACAGCCACAATAGCAACACAACACAACACAGTACGGTATGAACATAGCAACCAAGATAAGTGTGACTTGGATAGAAGCCAACAAAAGGTATAAAAACGCTGAAATTGTGCACGAAGCAAGCGACTAATCTACCACTCGGGGGTCACTGCAAACACTTACGTCGGCTTTGTGAATTGATTGGACCATTTGAGTGATCACTTCTGGGCCTGCCTCCTCGCAAGCTTTCTGATAGAACTCCTTTATCTGAAAGTGAAGTATTCAGTTAAAGATAAATGCATAATCTTATAACAAGACTTAGAGGCGATACAAACCTTTCCCATTTTGAGCTTATCGTCTAGGATATCTGAAAGAAGCGGTAGACAAGGCTTCTCCCCAATAGCACGCATGGCCGAACCTAGGGCAGCATAAGAGGCGTCGCGAACCTCGGCGTCTGAATCGGCTGTATGCTGAAAGAAAATGAGTCATCCTCCCAGCGGTAGTGAAGAGATTGAGCTCATAAACTTCGCGATTCTAGCATTTCTGATATCATTATCAAAAATAACCTTGATCAGCAATGGCGCGATTGACTTGAGGGTTTTTTTCGGCATTGTTTGAGCATTAAGTAATTTGAAGGCCCTGAAAACCATTATTCTGAGGTCAGTACAATGTAAGACAGAATTAGCTTTGATGATCACGGAAAGTTATGAAAATAGAGAACGTGCTGACCTGTATAAGAAAAGATCGGTCTGTATTTTGATGTTTGGATTCGGCTTTTCGAGTGCAGCAAGAATATCGTCTCCTATTGCTTCAAGCGTCGTCTAAAACCCACATAGAATTTCACTGAAAAGCATTCTTCGACTCTGAAACATACCGTGGCAAAAATGGCGTCGATACATTCAACCAAAGGATCACGAAGTAATGGTTTCTTCTCCTTGAATTTGTCAAAAATTACAGGAACGACAGAAGGAGCATGGGGAGCAAACTGGAATGAAGCTTCGAATGTTAACTACAAGTACTATACGAATGTGTAGAAAAAANAAAAAAGGTAAACAGAATTCCATGGGAGCGCACCTTTTTCCGCAAGCCCTCAGCAACCCCTCTCATGCATTTTGCAGCCAAAGCCGCTACATTTATATTGGCATCTTTCTCTATGATCTGCAGGGAGATTACCATTAAACAAGTAATTCACAAGGCGCGTATAAGGAAAAGAATCTGAAGGAAGATCATTTACCCTTTTCAGTAGCGAAATATGTTCACCGTACGATGCTTTTGGATCCAATTTAGGATTTGCTGTTATAAGGTCGAGTAACAACTGTAAGTAACAAAATTAAAAAAAGAAGACATTACGAAATCATTGAGGGAAACCTCACACAACGTTAGCTACCTGTAGTGCATCCCTTCGTTCTGTCCACTTCTTGCTCTCAATATTGGTGTTAAAATCATCAGGAAGTTTCGCAAGCACATCGACAGCTTCCAGAAAGTCCCATGGGTCTGCTTCCTGGTTAAGGTTCTATTCAGTCAATTACAAGAAAGTTTAATGTTGTATAATAGGGACCTTAACAGGAGCTGGAGCGCTAGCAGTACTTGGACGAGGTCCAGTTTCTGCGGCAACGGACGATTCATCTGGAGCTGCCTGCTCACTGTTAGTGGTTGCCGAATGTTTTGCCATTTCTTCGGCATGCGCTTGTGCTGCTTTCTCCGCATACTCTGCTATCTACAACAGTAATTTTAGAGTTTCAGTTCTCCTCTACCACACGGCGCTGACCGACGCGAAAAATAACTGACTTTTTTCATTTTCACTTCATCGTTACTGAGATCACCGATCATGGATCGCACATTCTTGTCACCAATGAGACGCTGGATAGCACCGATAGTTCCTAAAGAGGCTTCACGGACATCTTGGTCCGCATCTGCGGCGTGCTTTATCAGCACAGGAACTACTGTCTTGATCAACTTCTTAGGAGCCTGAAAACACACCAATGAGTCACGCACATCAATCTTTACTATGTGACCTATTGTCAATTTTCGTATTATTGGTAGAAAATAAGCACCTTATCTGAAGTTAGCAGGTTAATTTGTCTGCTCAAGAAATTGTCCACTTGTTGCTTGATCTGCGGATTCGGCTTTCCCATATTTGCCTCAATCTCCTCGACTATTACTTCAAGAGAAGGAATCTGTAAAAGGAAACCAACTACTCACTCGTATGAATATTTGTGGGTTTGTTAAGAGTGTAAAATACAAGAATGGTCAAAAAGTTCTTCGACAAAGTTCGGATGACCATAAATTAGGTTCAGATAATGTGAACAGATAGCAACTACAAAGTACCACTTTGAGAACATTTTTTGAGCAATCACTACATGAGTGAACAAGGGCACGTATGGGCTTTGCAACGTTCTCATTGATAATTGAACAATATAAATTTTATACCCCCTACGAATGGCGCAAAGGTAAAAAAGCGAAAGTGGCGACTGAAACTATCAGCACTTACCAAAGGCACAGCCCACCGCACAATGGCCACAAAAGTGATCGAGTATTTCTGCACAGAACACATTACCCTTTCTAACACTCTAAGGTTGCTGTACGCAAACGGCCAGCCTTATCTACCAATTGAACAACGTCAGAAGCAGTAGACCTTCAGAGTGACGTGCAAAACAATCACAAGTGTACCTACAACAAGACAACGAGTGTCAAAATTTCGCGTCAGAGACCCGTCAAAAAACAAAGGAACCGGCTGCTTTCAAACTGCTCTCCTACTAGATTCTAGACAAGATAATGATATAATGAGGCATTAATGATTTGCTCAACGGATTACAGAAGGTTGCTGATCCTTCTAATAGACGTATTTCTAATATAAGACCTAATTGGTCGATTCTAGAGAAAAATTGGAAAAATCCCCCTAGTCGAAGAACTTTTGTCAATCCAAGAAGCATGAACTCCTTCACATTTTACCAAAGCCAACTCACCGTTGCAGCAATGGCATCAGCGCATTCGACAAGCGGGTCTCTAAGTAACGGCTTTTTCTCTTTTAATTTATCGAAGACAACCGGAATTATCTGAAAGTAAAACTTGATCAAACTGCCACGGTTGGTCCACAATTCGCAATTGGAGATTTACTCACCGACTGAGCATATGGTGAGAACTTTGATCTCAACCCAGTGGCAAATCCTTTAATACATTTGGCAGCAAGAGCGCATACGTTAATATTTGCATCTTTCGCCAACATCTGGAATAAAGTACACTGCAAGGTTTAGAACAGACTAGTGTAGAGCCGAGGATTTGAATCAATCAAGTACCGTTTGGAGGTTACCAAGAATCTCTCCATAGCTGGCTTTCGTGGATAATCTAACGGTCGCATCTAGTAATGTGGCAAGCGCTTCTAGAGCCTCTTTCCTTTCCTGCCATTTCTTCGACTCTCTCAATTCATCGAAATTGGCAGGAAGTTTAGCAAGGACATCTACCTCGTCGGCAAATTCCCATGCATCCATACCTGTAACAAAAAAAGAAACGATAACGTTTCATGGAGAGGGAGAAACGGAAGGAGCGATCGAACGAGTACAGGATTGAAGCAAAATCGTGAGAACAGAACCCTCTATCAATGAAAAATGGCTGTCAAATTGGCGTTGATGGATCACTCACATCTTCGCCGCCGAACATTTGTTGTAATCGAAAAGCATATGACTTTGACACCACTGGCGCAATCGTTAAATTGTTGCAGCAACAAATATTAGAAGCGAAATCATCCAAATCCCGAGTGAAGTAGAAGAAGAATGATTAAAACAAGATTTGCAAAAGAGATTTGTCTCTGTCAAGAACTAATTTTTAACCAAAATAAAGTATCGAGTGGGAGAACCCCATGCGACTCTCATCTACAGCAAAGCACCTTTGAACAGGGGTTAAACGAAGCAGGAGGCAAGTCCTACCAACAAAATCCACTTTAAACTGGTACAAAAAAAGATTGATTACAGAACATTGACCTAGTAAACAGAAGAGAACACTGATATCAAGAAATCTCAGAAAACGACCGGCGAACATTTAAAGGACGCACTACCGTAATTTGGCCGTGGAGCGTAGAAATTCCACTGGGATGCTAGCGAGACCAACACTAGAGCTTCCCTTTACTTCTTAACACTTGAATGACCCCAAAAATAGAGTGGCAGAAGCGTCGCTCACGATTCTGGAGCCATTTGCAGACTATCAAACCGAGTGTAGAGAAAAGAATGGTGGTGGGACATAAGGAATGACGATTTAGGGAATTGTTGTCTGTATCTATTCATATGGCCCCAGGTCAACGCGTTCCTAGAGTTGGGTAACCTTCTTCAAAAGCGAACTCATACTTCCACGCTTTATTAGTGTGGGTTCGGGTCCGGAAACAACGAATTCAAAGAATTGATTTTGCTAAAAAAATGTGTTTAACCTACAAAAAACACAACAAAACTATAACTAATATACCTCTTGTCGGGGAAAATCAAATTCCCAGACAACGATGGATACAGTTCTTCTTTATTATTCGCTTAAGGAGAACGGCTTTGTAGAATGCCGCCAGATTAAAGATTGAATCTGCCCAATGCTGCCGCACACGACAAATTCGCGAGCGCGAGTGTCTCGCTCCGCGCGACACTTTTCAAATTTGGGCGGCGCCGCGGGATCCGCATCATAGGGTCGATAATCAAATTTCTGATTCCTTTACGAAACTGTTGCTATGACGATCGAAAATAAATCAGAAATTCATCCATCGTCTTGGGACAGCTGAGTGAGGATGGTATTAAGCCCTCTGAATGCTGAAATTTTGTGTAATCGGGGAAGGAAGGACAATAAGTCAGGGCTGGATAGGGAACATGGACCAGAATTCCATTTTAAAACTCCAATCTTCCAGAATTGTAGCGTAGGTTCGATTGGAATGACCATCAGATTGGAGAAATGATTTGGCCCAAAAAGTGAAAATGTTAATGTTATTAGTCCTAGACAATAAAAACAATTTGCAAAATACCGAAACAGGTTCACTTATTTCGAAAATTAACTTTGTTACAATGAGGATTTAGATCAATATGAGACATTGAAACCAAATAATACTGACAGAGTTCACAATCAATCAAAAGTGTTTACAATACTTTGCTATGGCCCGTAAATGCAGAGTGAAAGGTCCTAGGGAGAGGGCAAAGATAGAAAGTCAAAGGAAACCAGGGAGCATCAGCGAGTGTGCAGATAAGAAGCAACAAGCACATGCACATATCGTTTCTGAGAGGGCTTCCCAGACATGTGTTCCCAGTAGAGGTCTCGTTCGCTGGGCACTGAAGCAAAAGTACACTAATAGGAAGTCATAAAGTTGTAACACACTCTCAGAGCAGATTATGAAGCNCAATCTTCCAGAATTGTAGCGTAGGTTCGATTGGAATGTCCATCAGATTGGAGAAATGATTTGGCCCAAAAAGTGAAAATGTTGATGTTATTAGTCCTAGACAATAAAAACAATTTGCAAAATACCGAAACAGGTTCACTTATTTCGAAAATTAACTTTGTTACAATGAGGATTCAGATCAATATGAGACATTGAAACCAAATAATACTGACAGAGTTCACAATCAATCAAAAGTGTTTACAATACTTTGCTATGGCCCGTAAATGCAGAGTGAAAGGTCCTAGGGAGAGGGCAAAGATAGAAAGTCAAAGGAAACCAGGGAAGAGTCAGCGAGTGTGCAGATAAGAAGCAACAAGCACATGCACATATCGTTTCCGAGAGGGCTTCCCAGACATGTGTTCCCAGTAGAGGTCTCGTCTCGTTCGCTGGGCACTGAAGCAAAAGTACGCTAATAGGAAGTCATAAAGTTGTAACACACTCTCAGAGCAGATTATGAGGCAAATGGTGTCGACCAACATGTTTTGAATGCGCCATGCATTCGACTTTAATGAAGAACTGAGGTAAGATCAGATTGGATATGCTTTGGGACTAACCACGGTCGCTTTGTTGGAACTACGTCATCACGGTACATCAGATGGTCGTGGTAAGACCCTTATACTTCAAGTTATATGAGGTGAATTGTACTGATCGCACAGCAAGCCAGTTTCGACTGGGGGATTGTGGCGGGGAATCAGTACGGGCACTCAGCTCTTACAGTAACCCCCTAAATTTCCCACCAGCGCCGTTCGAATACTGTACAGAATTTTCCCTTCTGTGGGCCCCCTTACCCGACAAACCACCAATATGGGTGAAGTTCGGATATGCTGGCCAGAGTCTATAGTCTAGTCTACATGGTCCTTGATCAGCTTTTGAGGAATATTTAAAACCCATCAAATGACAGCATAGCAATGCATATAAGAACGAACCTCGACATGAATCAAGGTTACTATGGCAGTGGCGGTTGGACCCATTGGCTTTCAACTACACAATTGTTGCAGAACTTCAGGACATTTATTTATTTGTGCATTTATTCATATTACGCTTGAACAATGGAAGGAACTGGTGCTAAGATGGGCACTACAACGCGCATAGACTGGGGATTGAACCCTGGTTTACCTTACCAACCTTTGTTACCCATTCAAGGCAATCAAACCTTCCACCTATTGGGATCAGACCTATAAGGGAGGACAAGATCCCTAAATTGTATATCGGCAATCATCCGAGAGTCACTGCGTAGGCATCATGGATACAAAAACGCCCCTACGATTCCGAAATTGAGACGGACGTGAGGGTGCATCTCAGAACGGATTTGATGAACCCCAGGCGCCTGGGCTCACCCTTGATACGTTCAAAGGCTTGCTCCGATCAATGAAAGGGTCTGAACTGCACTGAAAACAACACAAAAAAAAGAGACTAGGAACGAGAATGTAAACAATCCTACTAGCTTAGGAATGTCTAATATTTCTTCACGGAATAAGTAGAACTGGACAGTGGGAGGCCCGGAAACTTAACCTATTCTCCAATTCTGGCGAAGTTGGTGTAGTTACAAGTGGCGCACTACCATGTACAACAGAAGAAGGGTATCGAATCCTGGATCTTAAGCTTTAGCCGGCTGCCTCCCACCACTCCGGGATCGGTTAATTGCTATCAGACTCGCCGATGAAGATAAAAGGGGTGTGGTGCAGTAGGAACGAGTTTGTCGCGTCGCGGCAAGAGGGACGTCGCGCGCGAAGGAATGTAGCAGAGTGCAGCAGCAAGTAAGAAATACAGGAACAAAGGAACCAACAGTAGAAACTGACAAAAGTAATAATCGCATAGCGATTGAGCTGTATGAAGAGTGCTAGAACTGTTATAGTGGCGCAAATGGTCCGCGATAGAGGCGGACGGCGGATCGGTTACACAAAACCGTTTTTATTGCCCGTTCCGAGATAAAAGTACTGACCTGCACATTGGCTGGCCACCGAAGATTATTGTGTAGGGCGCTTTCAAAAGGAACTACGATTCTGTATTGAAGTTGAATGAAGGAGCTCATTTCTCAGACGTGATTGACCAATCCCAAAGAGCTTCTCATTTATTTTGAAACTGAATCTGAGAAGCTGGCTATTGAGAGCAGTTTTGGGAGGAAGAACAAGCTGGTAGGTCTATAGGGAAAGGGTTTATAAAGCTAAGACAGGAGGGCGTCTAGTACCGAACAGATTCAAGAGGGCAGCTAGCTGCAATATAAACCTACACAAGTCCGCCATCATTTCCACTGGCTACAGAAGCGATCGTCGGGGCCTATCATGGTCTCAAAACACAGGTGTAACGACCATACTCGTAGAGGCTGTGAGCCAAGTGAGCACTACGGACAATACAGACAAAGCGCGGATAGCACCTCAAAAACCGCTATACATTTACACTGAACGGATGAAAAAGGAGTCCGATCGGTATCTATTATTCGGGGAGAATCGTACAACACTCTCATAATTGTGGTGCCAGTTAGAAAGGAAAACCACTTGACAGGCGCGCCAAGTGGAAAGAGAATGTGATAAGAGCGGCGCAGTCCTCATATCCACACGTGAAATCGACGATGAAATTGCCTCTACAATGTTCATGTTCTGCAGGTTTCGGTCATCGTACAGCATTGTTCTCCCACCAGCGATCTTCAGAAAAACATATGCGACGCTCTATAGTCTCACAATCAGCCAACACTGGCAATAAGTCACCCCTTAGCATAAAAAGGTCTAAAGTCTCCTGGCGTTCGAATGGGTGTGTAGCCTATACAATGATCTTTTAAAGGCAGCCAATGTGAAAGACAGTGGCTTCATCCTTCCCGACAAGAGCTACAAGTTAATTCAACAAAGCAGGTATTACTTATCTGAACGCTTTCTAACCGCAAATTAATTACCGAATACCTAATCCATGCGGGCTCTACTAAATCCCTTCCTCCCATACACTTCAACAGCGACATACATGAAAACATCCCTCTATTCAATAAGGCGTCAAGTGTTTGTGTGCGGGTGGTATGTGTGTGGGAACACTGTAGTAGGTGGTAGAAGTAGACTCCGTTCACAGGGAGCAAGTTTAGTCCTCCGACTGGATCTGCAATAAGTGAAGGATTAACCGAATCATTTGAACATACAAGACTTGAGCAGGGCTCCGATCATCACGAACGGAGTTTCCTTCATCTTTCATATTGGTTTCAGAGGCGTTTTCTTGCTGCTTAGAATGAAGATATGAGATCAGACAAAGAAGGACGGCCTCAGGATGTGACAGAAAAACAGATGATACTTCATAGGCTAAATTGGGTCATTCGAAGTTCCACAATGGCGATGACTTCAGGTTTGAGCTACAAACTACCTAAACGCCTTGAGCAAATTACGCACCCATGGCCTCTAAACTCAAGACAGCTAGTCATCTTTTTGGGGAGACGGGCGTTAGGAACGATTTTAGGTGATCGATTCGCCGCACGCGGCTGTCGCGGACCACTCATTCGCCG
>UZAF01022222.1:0-10163 GCA_900617895.1 Haemonchus placei
TCATTCAATTTATGAATTGTTTTGTTTCGTTTTTTTTTTTCGCTACAACATAGGAAAACTCAATCGATCGCCCTCAAATTCGTTCTAGAGATATGCTACGTCGAAATCTTTGATACATTAAATTTGGTCAAAGTTTTAAATTAAATAGATCTTATAACTGTTAACGATAGGATACGCCTTGCACTTGAACTCCGATTGAAATCACAAATCTGAGATTAGGCAATCGACACTAGAGAATTGGAGGATTCGTTCAGCGTGTGTGGGATTCGGATCCCCAAAGCAGAGCTTAATCCGTTGAGCCGCTTACTATTTTCATCTTTGTTTCTCTTTTCCGTTATTTCCAATCTTGTTTACATGCTAACTCGACTTTATAGCTTTTCGATGTCAAGTGTTCGTAGTTTTGCTTATTTGTCTGGGTAGGGGTACATTATGGCGCAACATCACCCACGCACGGACCGGGAATCCAAACTCGGATATACTTGTCTAAGCCAACTAAATATCCCATCCATCCGGGGTCGGTTAAATATTACCAGGCCTTGTGCGCATTCAAAAATACCTCTCGATTTTCAGGGTAAGTTGAATGAAGGGACTGGAAATCGGTACTGATTGACGTCCTTTGTCCGTCCTTTGACTATTCTTTATCCTTTGTTAACACCTTCGGCATCAATCAATATCGATTCTGATCAGCTCTGATTGGTCATCTCAGGTAGCTTTCTCAAACCTCCACTGCTTCACTCTAAACACTGATCTTTTCAGACGCTTGTATGTACATTCAGATAGTCCGAAGGCTTTCCAGTAAAAAGTCTTTATCGGTATGTGTCATGCCTGTCTTCATGAACCCAAAAAATCATTTTTTGTAGTTTGCGGACGTTCAGTAAAGTTAATGTTTATTGATCTTGTGTGGGTTCGTCCCCCAGACGAGTTTGTAGCCAAGTCGCTGATTCAATGAGATGAAGGGCTTGATGCGCTGGGCGAGTAGCGATCCGCGATTCGAACCCCTGCCCACGTGTTCGAGATAGTGCACCTCTTACCACTACACCGCTTCTGCCTTTTTTAATGCACCGGCGTAATTCGGTTTTTTTTTTCGAAGACTGATCTTCTTTTTCTCCACGAAGTTTTGTAATTATTTCGAGGGAGATCCACACGAAATAATCAAAGAAAAATTCTAACAAAAATTCCAATTAAAAACTAGATATTTTGTCAGGAACCAGTTTGTTCAGTGTTATTTTTCATTTTTTAGTCGCTCGAAAATTAGAATGGGTAAAACTTATACTGCGAGTAGAATGGTGCTCCAGACTGAGGTCTGTGGAAACTTGAAATCGTATTTGCTGTTGCGATAATGAGCTCTTTCTCTCAGACACACTTGGTTGGTTGAGCATTTGGTTTTCCGCCTCAACGAATTCTGAATATGGCAGCTATGTAAATCGAATCCGGCAATGACAGCTGAGCTGCGGAATAATGCAGATAGCATTCTTTCTCGACAGGAGCACTCAGTTTCGTCCTTGCCCACTTTTCTTTGCTCATGGGGGGACCTAAAAAAAGGTACTACTCAGGTTCTGGGAATCGGACCTGGAAATTTACAATAAAGGCTGTTCCAAAATGTTTTTAGACTTTTTGTAGTCTATATATTTCCACTGTTCCATTATTACTTGTTTATTTATTCTTTTTATTTATTCGTTTATTCATTTATTAATTGGTTTATCTATTTATTTATTTTTTATGCACAGAAGGGTGCGCTAGCGGCAATGAAACGAAATCAGCTATAAGAGTAATATGGAGCACAACGAGGGCTATTATTACATTTCTTTCGTTTATTTACTTGTTTATACTACTGTACTACATATTTACTTACTGTTTACTAATATTTATTTATTTGTTTTCCCTTATACTGTAGCAATGGTTTTTGGAGATCCTTTATACTTGAGGTCTCTTTTTAATGGAGAATGCTTAGCTCAAACTCCGAACACCTGAAAGTGCTCTCTTTCCTGCTATTTCTCCTTTGCATCATGAATTCGTCTTGAATTCTTTCCCTCCAACTTGGGAATCCCCAGAAGAAATCTCATGGTAGAGCCACATACCCATAAAATCCTTTTATTCCTCGGAGTTGGCCGAAGCCTATTTTGAAACAAGAGGATGAGGATGGGGGTGCTACTGGGTTTTTTCGAATGTACTGTACGAGAATCAATCCTAGCGCTCCTCAGGATTATACCCCTTACAATCCGGGAATCAAGTCCTCGATCTATAGCCGCGCAGGTAGACCAAGTCTTCCATCCTCCTAAGTGAGTGAATCTTTGTCTTTGTAACATTGATTCTTACCCTGGCGTAGGTGGTATTGTGGTTACAGGTTACAGGATACAGGATGATGCAGTGTCACATATTTGGATTGAATCGCGGATAGATATTTATGCAGGCAAACCGAGGCTTCTATCCCTTCCGGGTCGGTTAGCTGGTACCAGAGTACCAGAATCGTCTGAGAGGATAAGAACACTGGCTAGTACATTGGCTGACAACAGCAAAATATTGTATAGGAACCATTCCCATTTAAAACGCCATTACGAATCCCAATGAAAGACCAACGCTGGGCGCACTCCAGAAAAGAGTTGATTAGCGCCGAAATAGTTTACACTTCATTCTTTGTTGATCTTACAATCTTTTCCACTCATCTGTTTGAAAAGGCTGGGTCAGCCGAAAATTTGATTCCTCTGAGGAAGAAGGAAGCAAATAATGGTCCCTTTCTTCTTCCTTATCTGCTGAATAAACTAGTATCTTCTTCTCCTTTTTCTGTCCGTTTAGTCCCCTTGGGCCATCGTATAGGCCGAAAATGCATTTAGATGCCACTACGATTTCAAGTGGGAGTCGAATGCTTTTGTGCATTTCAAAAGGGAATTGATTAACGTGTACGAATTTCATGCACAAAGCAGATGTTTTGCTGAATTTGAAATCAAATTATGTCGCGAATGGCCTACAGCTCCTCTCTTGCTATAATTGGGTTGGCATTTGTATATGATGATCATATTCGTGTGCATTGAGAGGTTTTTTCGTATAGAACAATTTATTCATTAAACAGCCACTTAATCAATTTGTTCTGCCTGAAATCAATCTGGCAAGGTGTGGGATGTCAACTTCACATGTCTTCAATTACTTGGTTTACCTTACCGGTTCACTTAAAATAGGAATAAGCGAAAGTTTTTGTCGATGAATGTTGGTAGATTTTTGATAAGGAGCTTGACTGCCTCCGTTAACTACTGCTTAGTGACTGCCCATTTTGGTAATCGTGGCGAATCCAATGCAGCGTGCATGTCTGTGACCGTGGGAATTCGGGTACAGAGTTCGCCACCCGATAAGAGAGTAGTCCGACTCACAATGCCTGGTTTTTATATTATCAAGCAGAGACATCAAGCCTTGCAGGTTACAATATCCGCCGTTGCGAGATGTCGATGAGACATTTCTTCTTGCATTGTAGCGTGTAATGTGATCATGTTTCCCAGAGTAGCCTCCCTTATTGAGCATAGCTGTGATCAGATCCTTGTAGTCATTCTATAGCATTTAAGCCGACTAAAAAAAGCTACCTCCTGTCACCATAGGTCCCCGTTAGGTCGCTCGGACATATGGGCGGGACTTCCTTTCGCCAGTCGGTCCCGCCCATACACTCCATCTTGCAATATACGGGCTGATAAGCTGACAACCATTTTTTAAAGGTGATTTGGTACATTCATTAATGGTTCTTTTTTTCTTATGAGGTACGAGGACTTTGACTGGGGGTATATAACGATCCTTTTTGCCCTAGCCTTCGACTAAGGACACTTGAGCCAGGCTTCTTAGCCTTATCCTGAGAATATACGAACGAATCCATAGACAATTGTGTGTTCTCCAATGTCGAACCGATATGATCGCTAGCTGGTGACAGCTGGTAACAATCAGGAATTTGTCGGTGTGTCAACATGTCACCAGTTGACTATTGCGAAGGAAGCTTCTGAAGTGATGCCATCTGTCGAGTATGTCAGGGAGACGGGCAGTAGGAACGGTTTCGTGTAATCGATCCGCCGCACGCGGCTGTCTCGGGCGATTTGCCTCGTTATAATAGTTCTGGAGTTTTTCGTACAGCTCAATCGCTATGCAATTATTACTTATGGCATGATTCTACTGTTAGTTCTTTTGTTCTTGAATTTCTTACTTGCTGCTGCATTTTGCTATATTACTTCGCGCGCGGCGTCTCTCGCCGCATCGCGACAATTTCTTTCCTACTGCACCACACCCGAATATGTCACCATGTCATAACTAAGTGGTGTAGCTATTGCCAGTTTGCCCCCCTACAATATTCTATATGCAGGTATTCCTTTTGATGACTGAGCCTTCATTTTGAAATTGTTGGCTGCCAGCTTGGAATGGTGTTGCGGAGAAAGGCGTGGCCCTCATGACCTCTCTAAAGCCTTCCTTATCCTGAGTTCGACACCGATTGCCTCCTCCCCTACCCCGAGCACTCTTCCCAACGTATTCATGTTTCGAAAAAACAAGAAAAAACGTTGGAGTGTGAGTGCATTGACAACCGTTGTGTTTTTGGGCTACCATCTACCTCTTCCTCCTCTGGAGAAGATTCTTTTCCAGTGCTCGACTACGAATTCACCCACTTCCGTCTCCACCCCTTGCCATTCCCCATGAGCTGCTTGACTCTGATAGCCCGCTGATTTCTAGAAACGACTTGAGTTCAGAAAGCTCCGTCTTTTTGAAGAGCCCTAGTTGACAATCGCACTCACTCATTTATCCCTTTAGCCGCTATCACGTTTTAGTCCTTTTTCGGTGTGGGCGATGAATTTTTTAAGCGTTTTATTACACGGAGCAATGCGAAATGGCAGAGACATCAATCATCAACGCAAAGAAGCAAAAGAACCCATCATTTTCATCGATTGAAATATTACTGCTATAATAATTACTATCAAATTTTATTTATTATTCTTGACTGCTATTCTTATTCGAGCGAAGGTGGTGTAGGCAAGTGGCGCACTATCCTATACGTATGATCAAGAGTTCGAATCGTGGATGGATATCCGCTAAGGCCAGCCAAGTCTACCAATGTGTCACGGGTGACAGCAAGTGGTTTCTGAGTTGTACAATCATTTCTACAACTTTAGAGATTAGAAACAGCACTACAAGAAGTATTTGAACGTTGTTCTCGGTCCCAGTCAAGGAAGTAATCTGTCAGAGGGTGCGGCTATTAGGTCTCAGGATCTCCACCCCTTTACTATGAGAGCTTTCGTAGTACCGAGTGGTTTTAGAAGAGAGTTATGGAACCATCCTTTCATGAAGGGGAATCACTTTCCATCTCAAAAGTGTTTGGAAGATGCTCTCGCAACTTTTCTCAATGATGTGGGCGAGATGATATTTAAATCATGAAATCAGCGAAATTAGAAGCTTACGGTGTACAGTACTACAACTGTGCTCCAGAGCTGATTTCGGTGAGGTTTCTGAAAAACTTAAATGTTTTGTCCCGGTATAATCCATAACTAGTCTGTTTGTTTATGATTTCAATTCAAATGCTTCTGTTTTCTGAGAAATGTTACTTGTTTGAACCTCGACCCCCTAGGCTTAATTATTTTTACCTCTTTGGTAGGATTAATGTATAATTTTGAATGGAAATCAAATGCGGGGTGTATCCCAAACAGGTCTGACAATTGCAAAAAGTCCTCAACGACTCTACAGGGTGACCCACATGAAGTGTGACGGGCAATAAAAAAATCAACTTATGAGCTTCTGGGCTGGAGGAAGCGGTGATCGCTTGGGTGGAAAGGAACGCGATGAGCGTCAGCTGAACCTTCCACAGGGTTGGGCACCAGCCCACAGCACAAAGGAGATGCTGCAATGTTGTGAAACCACGCTTCCGGGTTTTTGGGGCGAAGCAGTTTTGACCTTCGAATTCCCCGATCTCAATCCTTTGAATTTTGATGTGTAGTCGATTCTGGAGCAAAAAGCCTGCGCTCGTAAACACAGGTCTTAGGAACCTCTGAAATAAAGTGCTCTTGTAGAAGCGTGGGATGAAAGTGATTGCGCGCATTCTTGAAAACTTCCGAAAGAGGTTGGAAGCTTGCATTAAAGCGAAAGATGGTCATCTTGCATGCGAAATGTGTTGTTGTTTACAATTTTGTGATGATTGCGTAGGAGTATTAGTTTCCTATTTGATTTGATCTGTATAATTTTGATGATAGTTTTCTGCGTCACACTTCATGTGGGTCACCCTGTATAGGCCACTGGCAAAGAAAAGAATTGTACCAAGTCGTTCAAGGTTGTTATCATCCTCAATAGTCCAAACTCGCCGCTCTACCTCAAGCACCTAAAATGGCTGTTCTGCATAGACCTTCTAAGTTGCTTTGTCGCCCCTCAGAGGTCCTTGAAGTGACGTCGGGACTGTAGTCAAAGCATTACACACCCTCCAAAGGGTAGAGCAGCAATCTGATGACGTCATAGTTCATTAATGATAGCGTTTAATGACGTATCTGACGCTATTATTCAGGCATTACCTTACGATCAAGAAGACGTCGGAGAAAATGAGGCCATTACCCAGATGGCAAGCTCTCATTAGGGAAAGTACAATGTCCGGTCATTCTCTCGATTGCAAGCTAGCTAGGAAACTAATTCAAACAGGCAGTATTTACTCCCGTTTAGATAGTGTAAAGTATCTCATTTGGGTGGGGGGGAGGAAGTTGTATTCTGCGCTGGACTCCGAGTAATGAAATCTCATTTGAACTTATCATTTCTTATGTTGGACGAGAACCTTGCTAACGGGAGAGATTTTTGTATGAGATTCCATTTGTTGGAGAACAAAGTGTATTCAACGCTTAGCGTGTATCGGCCGATTGCATTTACAAGTGCTCCATTGAGAATGACAACAGCCTCTGCAATACCACTAAACACGTCCTTTTCAGGAGCGTTGAGTGGCAGTTAGCATCATAGCCTGTCTG
This sequence comes from Haemonchus placei, assembly GCA_900617895.1. Classification (NCBI taxonomy): domain Eukaryota; kingdom Metazoa; phylum Nematoda; class Chromadorea; order Rhabditida; family Trichostrongylidae; genus Haemonchus; species Haemonchus placei. The sequence goes on from UZAF01022222.1 coordinate 6,954, forward strand.
AGGCCTTGGAGGGAACTGCATTCAGAAAGAGAGGGCAAAATGGAGTAAAGGAATGAGATTGCTCAGACGTCATTCTAAAATTGAAGGTTGACCGAACCTTTTCAGAATAAGCGGCTGCGATATGCGTTCTCAGGCATGGATTTCTTACTGTTAGAACCCGAGGTTGGAGAGGAATGTGTGAACTAGTATTGTAACGGTAATTGGTGGGTAACCGTAAGGGTCTGGTCACGAATCGAATGAGCATTTGAAAAGCGCTCTTATGAATATCGCCGAATCCTTCAAATCACAATACTGAAATTTGTTTCAAGGGCAATGTCAAGGACAGGCTTTGCTTGAAAAACGAAGGTATCCCAAAGTGAGCGCATCATTCATCCATTGTCCAGTTTTGACGCTGGAAATGTTGATTTAATTGATTCTATTTTTCTTTTTTTGATTTTTGTTAACATGGATTGCTGAAAGAGTAATTATCGGCAAAATGGCTCAAATTTGAATCATTTTACCATGAAATGTCTAAAAAAAACATCCGAAAATCGGAAGGAAGGCAGCGAAAATCCTGCTTAGGGCACAGTACTGTCGTTTACAACTTTGAATTTGTAAGTTTTAGATTTTAATTCAAACCAACTTGTTTTTTTTTTATTTCTTCAAGCGATCTTTCCTCTGGATCTTTCCTGCGAAGGTCAGGGGTGAGTGACAAAAAAATGCTGATTTTTTTTGTGACCGACCGTGCATTTCCGCAGGAAAGGTTCAAAGACGACTACCTGCTGATTCTTCAGGAGCTCACGTGAGCTGTCCCCAGGTTGCCCCTTAATCGTTAATAAGAGGCTCAAAGTATCAGAAAACTCTAACGATGTTCTGAAGACTTCGTGATGTTTCCAGCGCTTTATTACGGTGACTGAGCTCGTCTCTGTGGACATAAAAGCATTGTCGCGGCCGCGTCATTGTTTTTCCATCGTCTCACCCTCCCNCCCTAATTGAACATCCTGTTGCAAAAATCGCATCGCGACGACGAATCGTCGCCTACGCGGTCGCCTTCTCCTGCGGCGGCGTCAGTCCGTCGATTCCGATGGGTGTGTGTATGCATGCATGAGTGTGTATGTGTATGTATCTGTGTGGCGTCAAAACACATTGACGATTCGCGACAGCCTCTCATCGCATTTTCACGAGAGCCTTGACATCAGACGACGTGAGAGCTCTCATTAATCGCAATTTGATCATTGTCGCGATGTTGAGAGGCCTCTACTCCTCGTTCCTCGTGACTTTTTCCCATCTTCTCTCGACTCTGAAGCCTGTCTTTTTGCCACATAGCTCCCTGGGGCTAGTGGTGCTTCTTTCGAAGAGAAATCCTTTTTCTGTTCAATTGCTAATGTTCGAATTGCGTTTCGTTCTGAGCAGAGAATTCTCAAGGAATTCGACTTTTTTCAAACCATTTTTTTGAATTATTCAGTTTTTCTCGAGCTCGTCTTGCCCACGGGTTTCTTTCGGAATTCCCCCTGCTTGACAGTCTTCGTAGCTTGCACTTAGGAGCTCAGACGACATCGTTTTTCCTTTTACTTTGAAAGGAAAACCGTGCGAAATCCCTAAAATTCACTTTATTTTTCAATTTTACCATTTTTAAAATTAAATTGAGTTAAAAAAGTTTTTGTCTATTCCTATTTTTGGCATACTGTATGTGGTCTTGTTGTGTAGGTAAGAACTCCAGTGATTTTTTTATTGTAATGTTTGGTTTTTAAGTGTTTTTGATATTAATGAAATTGGCGTTAGATGCTTTATTTTTGTATTTTTTCTTTTATTTTCTACGTGAAGCTAAGCTGGCATTCGAGAAGATTCTAACCTGTTTTCTACTCCATGCAAAACTCTTTCGGTGCTATTTAATTCTGTTTACGCGGTTGTCGAAAACACATTGTTAGTGAAAGCAGGAAACAAGCAAACCGGACGAACGTTTAGGTGCGGTGTAAATACGGGAATTTAAGGCTATCGTAGCCCTTCCAGCACCCTTTTTGTGTCGCTGATCTAACGTTATTTTCAAAATTTTTAGAAAAAAACTGGAGTATTTCAAGTAAGTATATGCATTAAATCAATATTTTTCTTTGTTTCTGGTTGATGGTTTGGGAATTTTTGCTAAATAATGCCCATAACAAATAAATCAGATCAGAATCCATTTGCGTTTGTGCCACTCGGAGGTGCTTGTTTGCCTCTTTGGGTCGCCGTGTGAGTCCCCCAAATAGTCCTAATTTACTAATTAAATTATTTTTTGAATTGAATATGGATTAGCTCTTCCTGGAAGAAAAATGTTTGCGAAAAGAAAAGGATGATTTAGGTGACGCAGGGCGTATTGAAATTCATGATAATCTATCGATTGTAGGCAATTGCTATCTATTTTTTGAATATTTTTTTGCGATCCTTATTGGGAAATTATCAAGGTTTTGATACTTTCCAAATTATTTTTAATTTTTTCTTTGAAATTTTGTAACTTGAATTATCTACTAGATACAAAAACCAACACCGACTCTTCTTCCCCGAGCGTCGGTGGCAAATTGCTGGAGTCTGGAATGTTTAACAGTGTAACTTGGGATAAATTGGTATCGCAGTTGTTCTACTGGGGCTAAACATTGGCTTAGAGAATATGATAGGGACGATATAGACGAAGACGTTTGAAGTGCTCATCCTCGACAAAGACGCCCATTGATGGGAGTGCCAAACAACTTCCGGGCGGTCTCGTGAGATGGCCCACACTGTAGACGGAGAGATACTGTGACCATTTCTTTCCATTCCTTTCCTTCTCACACATTACTGGAAAAAAAGAGCTAAAGAAAAATCGGATTTTTCCAAATTTTGTAGTCTACGCCTACCGCGAAGTATGAATGCATCTCCACGTGCGGCTCTCGATGAACCTCGGCATATTTTCGAAAAACTTTATTTGATTAACTCCACACGAGGTTTACAAATGCCTTAATGGCTTACGTTTCGGTGAAACCACCTTCGTCGGAGCCTAAAAGGATGGAATCAATTTATGAGATTACCCGATCAAACATCTCAACCCCCCACAATATCTTCGAAACCAACTTGATCATCCTACAATTCTAGGTGGATAAAACGTACCGTACCTTCCTTTTGAGCAGAATCGGCCCTCGTGAGCGATGAGAACTGGGTGTCTCGAGTTCAAAGTTCACAGTGAAAGGCTAGCCTTATATAGGGGGTGAGTTCGCGCGT
>UZAF01022228.1:0-10145 GCA_900617895.1 Haemonchus placei
AGCTTTCTATTTTCCGAATGCTGGCATATTTTTTGGTAGCAAACTGCTAAAAAAAATTGTTGCAGGTACTGGAACATTGTAGAACACTTGGTGTACATGCTCGAGTTTTGCCTGAAAATCGTACCATCGTGCCTTATCTGGAAAAGAAAATGCTTGATCTTGGAATTACGGGACCCGAAGGCTTTTTACAATCGAGGCCTGAGGAGGTGGGTGCTGGGTGATATCGCAGGACAGGCTATAGAACTCTATTTTTTATTGAATAGTTCAATTTTCTTGCCATATCGAATTCAGAGATCGCAATATTTTCAGTTGGAAAGCGAACGCGTGAACAGTTTGTGTGTGTTGAGCCAGTTGAGCAACTGTCCTGTTTCAGTTTTGTCGGTGAGTCCGTTAATCTTTCAAAGAGGTTATCTGAGGTTGGTATGTGATTGAAAGAAATCCCTCAAGAGCATATTTTTTGGAACTTTTAGAGGAACATCTCACTCTGGGCACTTTTGGACGTTCTCTTAGTTACAGCTGGTGATTCCGGCTGGATAATGGACTATCGCACGAATTATCGGGAGTAACCTCTAGGATCTATTGAAAGAATGGTGGATCGGCCCAGTCGTTTCACTAGGGCCCATATTCATGACCCGCCGAGATCAGTGAAATTTGCTTGCACTATTGGCAACGAGGTTATTGAAGAGAGTAGAAAACATTGTGCTGGCTAATATAAAGTTCAAAACGCATTTAAATGTTAATGCAATTTTCGATATGGGTTAAATGGGCCGCATTGGACTGGAAAATTGGTAAAATACTGAAATTCTATGAAAAATTGTCAATAGTCGGTAGATGAGCATTGGACCTGAGAAGTTATTTAGTGGTAAGGTTTCGGTGGTAGCGTGCCTATGGGGTCTGAATGATTTCCATGGTTTGCGTTCATGCCTATTTGAAAATGACGAGTGCAAATACTATAAGTGGCGTATGTTTAGTATTTTGTCCAATTTACTTCAATTGAATTTCTATCCACTCACCTCGCCGTCCTATTGATATTTTATGCAGCAAAGGGCCTAATCTGTACTCCGAAATGCAATCAGCCGAAAAACATTGCGTTCGCAACGGGTCGTTTTTCAATCAAGCGGTTCCGCACACAACTTGAATAACTGTGTTTCGGCAATTCGTTTTTCCGGAGCAGTAAAACGATTATCTGGTCTCGTTGCGCTTTTGGCCAATACGTGCTGGCGGCTCTACTATAGGATAGTCATGCGTTTAGCTAAATAGCTAGAGAGGGATCCGTGCTCGATGCGCAACGCATCTGGCTTATGCTGGGAACTGTAGGGCCAGCTGTATGCATCCTTTGACCCATGCAGTGGTATGTGCCTGCGGCCAAAGCATGAAAAACCAGTGTCCCCACTCGCATAGGTACCTGGACTTGCCTATAACTCGCCCACTTTGGGGTACCTAGAACCTTCGTGGAAAGTTTGATTTGAATAGATGAAATCTGATCCATGATTCGGTCTCAGAATACGTTTGCAGTAATGACGTGTCGGGATTGTTTTTTTTCTTGTAGCTGCACCTATGCATTGGATGCGTACGAGTTTCAGATTTCTTCGGCTGAATCGTTAGCGGCATTGGAACGGGCACGGTGTTCGGGAGCCATAGCTCATGCCGAAATTGCGAGTGCCGCAATGGTTGCTGATGGAACTCACTATTTCAATAAGTGCCTAAAGCATGCATCCACACATATGACTGAAGTTCCGCTGAGAACGGAGGGCTCAAGCAAACTTATATCAGCGCTGGCTAGGTACATATCATGATTTCTATTGTAAGAAGAAGTGTTCGATGTTATTCGGTTTTCAGTCAACCTCTCGCTGTCTGTACCTCGGGTCATCGTGCTATTTCAACGGATAGTCGCCTGTGTGCTAAAGATTTCACATCTATGCCGAAAGTAAGTTTATTCTAGAATTCTAAGTAATTACAGTGTAGTAGGATGCGGTCATGGCATACAGAAGACGAATTGGATAATCTGACATTTTCAGGGAACAGTGGGCGTCGAAGAGCGGATGTGTGTGGTATGGGAGAAAGCAGTGCGTACAGGACGAATTGATCCCATGCGATTTGTCGCGGTTACATCAACAAATGCTGCGAAAATGTTCAATCTGTACCCGAAAAAGGTTAGTTTCATTTATCAGTTTTCCACTTGTCACTTCTAGACATAAAGAGTCTGATAGCTAGTCGTAAGACTTCATTTTCAAGTTGATTGCTGTCTAGGGGCGTATTGCTGTTGGTGCAGACGCTGATCTTGTTCTATGGGATGCATCTGGCCGCTGGAAATTGTCGGCCGCCGAAAGACAATCATCCGTTGATCTCACTGTATATGAGGGCATGACTGTGCATGCGCAGGTGAGCTGAGAATCGGTTCATTACTCTTATGAATGACCCTGCCAAAATGTAAATGTCACCGCTGCGAGCGGTCGCGTTGCAGTTTGCGACCTTAGACTGACACAGTTTTTTATGCACTAGTCCGATTTAGGGAAAAGTTGCCCTTATCCTTTGTTGAGGATAGCTCATAGATCCAGCGCATGTCGTTGATAATATGGCGTAGGCTTGTTGTGTATCTGTAAATGTACTTATTACAGGCAGCAGTGACGATAGTGGGTGGTCGTGTGGCATGGAAAGATGGCAAGATTCAAGACGTCAAAGGCGGTTTTATACAGCTGTCACCTAATAGCCCCTACTTGTTCAGTGTAGTTCAGCAAAGAGACAAGGTATAGTCCTTCAATAGGGTCCTTGACGGCATGTCTTGTACCTAAATCAATGATTTTCCAGATCAATACTGCTGAAAAAGTCGATCGAGCTGATGCACCAGGTGTGTCGTCCAATGGGCATCTTCCCAGGCGAGGCAATCCGGAACCATCACCGTTTGATCGACCAATTCCTCGAAAGTCACATATGGAATCGAATATCAGTTTTGGTAAGTATGGATAGATGGATAGAAGCAGTTTCTGGTTGTTCGCTACTCGGATTTATAAGTGTCCATATTGATCCTGCCTGGCTTTAGTATTATTTAAACGATTGTTTTTCCTCTGGTATTCTTTGAAAGAACTGCCCATCTGGTTGGGAGAGCCGTTGCCTTTTAAGAGTTTGAGTAATTATTCGTAAAAGACAGGTTTACTGTAGGCCGGATTTCAATGTTAGTGCGAACTCAAATTCACTCATTAAGAGATGTGAGGGTTTCGTGGCTTCGAGTTAATGGCTGCGTAAGGGATATGGCCACTAGTCACGCTATAGCCCCACGAGATTGGTCATCCTCGCTGCTTAGGCTTAAGTTACCACTGCTAGATGGGTTGATAATTAAAACGCTACCCATTTGGAGAATGATACTTGCAAAGACTGAAAGCTCCATTACACCCTAAGCAAACAATCTATCCCTTAAAGATATGCTAGTCGGTAGACGGCTGCGCTAAGAGGGGAAATATTCTGCTACTGAAAACCGATAGATTTTACAATGCTTGGTATCCATTGGCTCTTTTTGAATGGTTGTTGAAGATATGGCTCATTCCTTAGGTATATTTCAGCTTTTTTTATCTTAGAAATTTGGAAAAGTTTAAAATGAAACCAAAATGAAATCACTTTCACAGCATATAGATTTAACAGTTGCTTTTCGCTGAATTCATTGAGGGCTGTCGATTAAAATGTCGGAAAGCTTTCAGGGAGATTTTCAATCATTATCTTTGGTTAGTTTTCGCTTAAACATGCATTTATTTCTTACCAAAACTGTAAGGGTATTGGATGGAATAGGTGGAATTTATGTAGTAACCATTGGGTCACGTATTTTGTCAAATGACGGAATTGGTTGTGCTTGCTTTTTCATTGAGAGTTGTCCCTAAGTAAGTAGTCAAATTGGGAGCTTGATTTGTCTCCGTAGGATTCGATCCGACGCCCTGACCACGTTCTCGACGTGATAGCCTTAATTAATTTTTTCAGTCCTGAAAATGAGTAATGAAAAGTCGAAAAACAGTAAATTCGAGAAGTGAACATAAAAAGTCCCTTATCAGATGGGTCATTACCTTTTATGTTGCTGCTGTCTTGTTCCGCTTGCGTACGCCATCGCCTTTACGACGGCATTGATCGTAGAAGCGGACACGACAGCTCGTAAATACAGATATAAAGCCTCTAATCACTGCAGTGTCCTACGTGAATTCCTTTAGGCTGGTTCAGAACCGCCTCATCGTAAGAATGTACTCTGTTGTTCTGTGCTTCTATTTATTTTCGTTTGGACGGTATTAGATTAATGACCGGAGAGAAACGTTTGGCGTTGTAACGGGCTTATCAAATCATACGTAGCTGAAAAAATTGATATACACCTCACATGCTCTTATTTCCTTGGGATTTAATATGCATGGCGTATCCTGCAGACATATCGTGTACCCTCATCGTGCATAATTGAGAGCCCTCATTATTTGTTTCTTGTTCGTTTTATGCTGTACGGTATTGTACCGTATACAATTAAGTATATATAAAATATTTTGTATTATATATCATAGGTATATTATTACCTCGTAGGGACCTGAGATATGGAATGGGTGATGTTGAAATGATTCTGTTTTTTATAGTTTTGAGACGATCGTATTACAGGCGTTGATAGCCGACCAGCAACGACACGAGTCCGAAATCCACCGGGAGGTCGAACGACAGGGTTCTGGTAGAGAAGACGAGAGAGGAAGGGAAAGAGATCTAACGCATTTGCATAAACACTTCATTTTTTTCTGTTGTCGTTACTATCTTCACTATAAATAACGCTCCGTGACCCTTCCCACCCTTCATTATCGTCATTTTTTTTGCTCCCCTAGCAATTCTAAAATTTATACGGCGGTGATTAACACTGGCATCCCACCGTTTTGTCCGGTAGTGTAACAGGCCATATGCTGCCGCACCCTTCAAGCCACCTTTGCCCTCTCGTCCCATTCAATCACTCCACCAGAACCAGCCTAGTCTCTAAGAGTTTCTTTCTATCCAATCTCTGATCCCGGAGAAGCACATGTGTGTACGTGCTTGTTTATTTATTTCCGTTTTTTCTTTTCGTTTGTTCGGTCACTACTAACGCTTTCGAGGCTTTAATGTGGCGGTCAATGAACTTACAGCTTTGTTACGGCGTTATACTTGGTCGCTTAATAGTCTATTAGTTTTTTGAATTTATTTTCTATTTTATCTTCTCTTTTTGATAGAACGGAATTTCTTTTGACTCGAAACGTAAATTGAGAGGTCACGCGAGTTTTTGCATAATCTACGGAGAGTGAATGGCGAGCTTAAAATCTAGATTGTAACGTTTTCATCACTCCATCTTTCTCATATTTATATAGTCAGTTCCGCTTCGAATCTCATAACCCGATTATTTATTCGAGTTTGTTTATCGGTATAAACTCTTCTTCTTCTTGACTCTATTTGTATTTTTGAAGTTTTTCTGATTGGACTGACTGATTTTCGAACGGGGAGGAATCAGTTGAGATTGAGGTCTGGGTATCTTTTAGTTTTTGTTTCTCGAAACTGATTGCAATAACAGAGAGTATCAGTATAAACAGGGATATAAGAGTAGGACCAGCTTGGATTGTGCTGATAATGATATCCCGAAACCGTTCCCTGAACGAGAGCCCTCGTTCATCAGTTCGGGAGCTGGCGAGACAGTTCCGAGCGCGTTGATAAGGTTGCTCNNATCGGTCAACATAATGCCGACAAGGAAAAGCAGAAAATGGGAGCGGGTGGTAGCAAGTTTGTCTGTTCGGAGAAATACTGCTACCTTTTCTCTGTGTACGCCATGCCCTCTTCCTCTTTTCCACATTGTGGAGTCGTATGTATGGGTTTTGAGTTTACGAAGGTTGGCAGATTGAGGATTCGTTAGCTTCAAGGAAAGGACCAATATCAAAAAGGTTACCCGACATGAATAAGAAGATGAGTTGGAAAGGGAGAGGCATTTAGTTTCGTGACATCCTTTGCTCCATCCTTAACCATTGTAGGATTCCCACCTAACTTTCAGCAACCATCACTTGGTGGCATGTCTGGGCGCCATGGGACTTTTTTTGAAAGTAGTGAGCTCTGCACGCCTATCAGAGCCCAGTTGACCTGAGTGGACACCAGAGGGACCTAAATTTTTGTATTGCAGTTTGTTCTATAGTCTCAAAGAAGGTCCATAAGTTTCTGAAGGTCCATAACTTTCTTGGTCAAGTTCTCAAACCAAGTCTTGTCTGTGTCCCTGATCCACTCACTATTAATCACTAAAAAGATGGAACTGCCTTGAAGTGCTAGTGGCTGGCACAGATTTCCCGTAAACCCACTAAGTGCAATGTAACAGGCGTCACACGAGGTGATATATGACAGTTGAACCTACATCATGGCAAAGCATGTAGTCAAACGTTTTGTTGCTGGAAGTGCATGTCATAGGGACTTATCTGAGGCGCAGGCGACTGACCGGCATCACTTTCATAAAATTGGCAGAAAAAATGGTTACTTTGACGGCTGGGGACGTGAACTAAACATTCATCAGTGGAGCTAGGAGACCCAAAATTTTTGAACACCGCTTCTCCCTGCCAAGAAGCGTTAAAACGGACAAGAATAGATCTTCAATGCAAACTCGATGGGGATTCGATCAATCAAAGATTTTAAACGAATACAGGACGCTTTGGTCAAAGGATGACACTTCTAGAGGGCTACCCATTCCGTCCAAATAAGAAGGAGAACTGAACTGAAGAACTGTTCATAGCTGATGGGAAAAAGTGTACCCAAACAAGGAGGATGCAGACATTTCTGCTTCCATAAACACCCAAAGCGATAAGGAATTCTCGGTAAGCGTATGCATGCATATGCATATGGTAGCATGGTGCCATACGGGAGCAGAGTCGATCCTCGACTCATTCTTCTTATTTCTTTTAATTCTCAAGCTGGTCTGGAATCCTATTGTGGATGCTCACCACTAACCTTCAACGACACGCTCAGAAGAGTATAATCTAGTACTGTACGCAAATCTAGGCTAATATTCCACTGAACTAAGGCATAACCTTTCAGTGGCTACTTTGCCTTCAAATGCTTCGTTCGGTGAAATACGGGTGGGATGTACCCATCTTCTGGTATACAGGAGTTTCATGGGAAAGTCCCGAGTCGTCTCACTAGATCTTCTAAACAGCGCACCATTACCTTCGTAATTGGCCACATTTTATCTGAATCTATTGGCAAAAGCAGCTACAAATGCATTGAAAACTTCTAAGTGTCTGTTTTTCCTTTTTTAAAGTTGTGACTTCCAATCTCCAAAGATCCAATACTCTAGCTCCCGGTTCATCTATGGCAAAAGTCTCGCTTTCGGTCCAGTGCTTCATCTGATGCCCACTACGACTATCTAAACAAGTTCTGGCTCTTCGGTTTCTCGAAGATTTGTTTCTAGCTTAAAAATGGCTCTGCTAATCAAGAATGGCACCGTTGTTAACGAGGATGCAATGTTCAACGCTGATATTCTGGTCAAGGACGGCATCATCGTGTAAGTTCATTTGTAGACGTCTCTCTGCGTTCGAAAGATTTCTCTCACTTTTCTGTTACCATGCTTTTGCTGCCGAAAGCCTTTCAAGCGCTTCGGGAAGAGTCTAGTTTTGGTCAAGGGGGAGGGCGGGGAGGGGAAAGGGAGAGGAGCCTGTGAGGCAGTGCTAGAACTATACTTTGTTATTCGCTTCCGCTCACTGAGTAAGCTCTCGCTTGTATTTCACACTCTTCCAAAAATTATTTCAGTACAGTCAGGAATGGTACTTCTAGTGATTGACTGATTTCTGATTGCAAGTGCTCCTTGGTGCAAATACCTCGTTCGAGTTTGGAACCTGTCTGAATAGTCTTTGAAAAAGTCCATTTCGGTTCCAGCCAAATATCGAGCATCTCGTCCTCAGGGAGAGGGAGGAAACGAACAGGATGGGGGTGATCTTAATAGGGAGGGGGGGGGGGCTTGACTATGGGGATGAGCCTCCTGTATCACTGGACTTCCCGTCGCGATCCAAGGGTTAGAAAGCCCCTATCCCCTACAATTCTATTGAAGGAAATAAAAACTTTTTAATGGACGCGTGTTTGTACGTTACCTATCGTAACAAATGAATTGGACAATTTAAATAATCATAAGCACGGACATTTACAATTTGGAATGAATGATAGCTTTTTCAGCGAGGTAGCTCCTTCAATCAATGCTGCGAATGGCGTTCAAGTGCTGGACGCAAAAGGAAAGATGGTGATTCCAGGTGGTATCGATCCTCACACTCACATGCAGCTGCCATTCATGGGTGAAGTAGCTGTAGATGACTTTTACCAAGGAACACGAGCAGCCCTTGCGGGTGGGACAACAATGGTCGGTTAGAAATCAGAAAGATTCGTCTCAGAATAAAAATTTATCTCATCAATACTATTTCGTGCATATATTCTACAATTTTGTATATCTTGAGTTATACTAGGTGATCGAAAACAGAAGATGAATCGAGTCCATGGGCGGAAGATGGTTTCGGATGAGCTTAGGTACAGATCACCGGGTGACCCACTGAGTGCTTAGAATCCACTTGACAGAAATCCATCTTGTGGAAAAATTGCAGTCGTCCTAGTCGTAGACGTAATCGTCGTATTTCGGCTTGAGAAAAAGTATGGGTGGCCTCTAAACTTACACCTTATGTACATGCACTGATGCCGCGTCATTTACCGCACCGCGACCGCTAGCGTCTCTACAGCCCCGCCTTCCTAACCATCAGCGGTAAACACAGGGGTTTTAGTTCACAGTACCTTTATCTCTCGTCATCTCTTTGATCACCGATATACTCAATCACGAGTCACTTCTCAGTCGACTTACATGAGACGTACCATTTCTTCCGTCCAGAACTTTCGTGAAGAAGTCTGAGCATCCCACTAGCTGCCGTCCTGGTGTTCGCTCGACGTCACCAGGGAATCAGTCGATGAACATCCTGGTCCAATGCTCATGACAAAATAGCATGACTTGATCAACCCACCTGATCTTCGATTTTTTGGCGTATGCAGCATCAGGATGGACCGCCGTGTCGAAAGATGGACACGGAACTCGATGTTCTCCGTCTTTTACACTACTCCCTGGATTTATCTAGAATGCTCTCCACACTGAGGTCTCTTGAACTTGATCTTCACGCTCTACGGCTTCTTCATAGTGCTGTCAAGTTCTAGTTCAAGCATTTTTTGTTTATGTTTTTGTTTCCATCCCCAAAATTAAGAGTTCAATTTGCTCATGCTATTCTTGTCTACTGTTTTCTTTGTTTTCTTCTCATTTTTTATTTAGATTATCGATTTCGTGATTCCAACGAAGGACAGCACTCCGTTGGCTGCTTACAAGCAATGGAGGGAATGGGCTGATCCCAAGGTAACGGCTTTTCTCTTTTTTTCTCTCTTAATGTTATTAATTGCTGTTTTCTGTTTTTTTTTCTAACTTGTCCGAGTTTTAGTTCTCACTGATTTTGAAACTAGACTCAACTTCTGCAAGATGCCGGAAAATACCTCGCCTAGCCCAACTACTTTTTTGCTTTTTGTCCGAATTTATGTAGTGCCCGAACTCCATCTACTGATCGTTTTTCTTTACAGCCTTTACTCGAGGTTTTATCAGAATTCTATCTGATAATTGTGCGCTCTATTGCTATGCACTGATGAATGAGACTAAATAATTAATAACAAGTAATCAAATAACTGCTGACTGATAAAAATGAATGTTATTAAAGTCATTATATTTGAATATGCAGGTGTGTTGCGATTATGGCTTATCGATGGCAATTACCAGTTGGAATAAAGAAATTGAAAGGCAAATGGAAGAGGTGGTGAAGCCAGAATACGGTACATAACATTTATATGCCAATTTTGTGAAAGGGGTTTATCTTGTGGCGTTGAGATGAAACTACATAGCTTTAGAGAAGGTATATGAATAGTTCTTTTACAGGAATAAATTCGTTCAAATTCTTCTTGGCTTATTCGGGCTTATTTATGGTACGCGATGAAGAGTTCTTCCAAGGTAATTACATTTGACGCAACTTTTTCATTTATTTTTTTACTCTAGCTAATTTCTAAATCGTGCTTCTTTAAAATAGTTTCGGTCTTGCGAACCATGTCTTTATTATTTTAATTTAGCCCAAAGCCTAAAG